>JADLZN010001189.1:0-95417 GCA_018155175.1 Sinocyclocheilus anophthalmus
GGTGTCCCGGCGCCGGAGTGAAAGACATCTGGGAAGATCGCGTCCTGGGTGCACCTGCACCGGCCCTGTGCAGAGAAACACACGGAGTAGAGCTGGTGGGTCCTTCCAGAGTCTAGAGCTGGTGGGTCCTTCCAGAGTCTGAAGCGGTGGATGGACAAGAGGTTCCCAGTGAGGAGAGTAATGGCAAATGCTCCTTGGCAGCTGCATTGCGTCCAGCTCCAAGCAGCGGTACACCTTGTGGACATGGAACATCTAAAAGTAGTCGGGTGCTCACTGACATGGTCCTGCAGCAACAGCGAGACACAATAAATGCCATTAACATAATTTCAGATGAGCTATGGCAGATGAGAGAAGTGTTGCAAGACTGCAGCACTTCATTAAAGTGGTCACCTGTAGCGTCTGGACCAGTCAAAAACACAATTTTTCATTTGATTTTACAAATCAGTTATTCATTAGATTAACAAATCGTCACAGACCCCTCACCCAATAAACTGGGTGCCAGGATGTCTGCGAACGACACCAGGCCCCCCCTGGTCCCCATGGCAACTAATGCTGATATCACTGGTTTTATGACCCAAAGGAATGCGAGTAGAGAAAATCACTACCTTTTCCATAGGAAGAGACACAATGCACAGTAGAAATGGACTCTTCTCTAATTAATCGGCTCGGTTCAGGAAACACACCGTGTAAGCAAGGGTCTGGGTCCAAATGCAGGCTTTTATTTCGACTGCAGGGAAAACAAAGTAAAACTCAAAACACAAACAGATATAAGAATCTGAGAAAGGCTCGAAACAGAAAACAGGAATCTGATGCAATACGGCCACTTCTGGCTTGCATCAGTCCACGATACCACAATAATACAACTAGTAACAATCATTAATAATCTGCCCAGAGAGGCGTGGGGAAGGCGTATAAATAGCCCTCAGGATGGGCAACAGTTGTGCGTGAGTGTGTGCACAGGTGTGTGGAGTCAAGGTAACGGAGTTCAGGATGGGCAACAGCTGTGTGTGTGTGTGTGTGTGTGTGTGAGTGTGTGGAGTCAAGGTAACGGAAAAGGAGTCCGGGAGGATGGGAAATGGCGACCTCTGGTGGTGAGAGGGAGAACACCAGACGCCAGACCCTGACAGTCGCATCTGATGACCCCTTTAAAAGATGTAGTTAAAAAATTAACCTTGATTTTTGTCTTCCTTACAAATGCCACATGACATTCTCACGGATTCTTGCACCTGGTTGATATCCCTCAGGTCGAGCAGCATCTGTGTGGTGGACCTCATTGTAAGGATGCCATGGTTTCGGCGTGTTGCCCTCTCTAGTGCTGGACCCAAATCAGCACATAGATCCAAGAGCACAGCTCTAGGGAATATAAATCGGCTTATTAGCCAGTCATCATCATGGGCCAGGAAATCATCATGGTCCCTGAAGACTCTTTCTCTCCTTATTGAGCTATTGGCGTAATCCTCCAGCAGTGCCATCATGCAGCAGTGCAATTTTTTCCGCTATTGAGCAGCTGTAATGTCAAAAATGTCTCATAAGCATTGCTGGTATTCTGTGTTTGGATGTAAGACTGAACATAAGAGTCTTCATTTTCTCCCAACATCTGAGCCACTGAGGATGCAGCAGATTATTTTTATTTTTCAAGATAATGTGCCTCAAAATCTACCTAAATACATTTGTCTGCGCAAATCACTTCACTAAAGACTGCTTTGTGAATGTCATGTCGTTGTAGTGCTTAGCGTTTTAACTGCTTTTTTGTGTGTGCATGTTATTGAAGAATTTTAATTGATCAGCGCTCCGCTGTCAATTCGGTAGACGGGTTGTTTGGTCCCACTTTCAGTGCATTTGGCTTCCCATATGTACAGCTGAACACCGGTTCTCTTGTTCTCAGTCATGTTGCTTCTACCGGCTGTTTATTGGTGTAGGTATGCAAAGCAGAGAGATTTATACACTAAGCCAGCGGTCCCCAAACTGGCGTGCGCACACCCCTAGGGGTGCACAGACGACCCAAACAGGTGCGCAGAGAATGCTTTGATGATCTTGTGGATTTTTTTGAAGGGGCAAGTGAAAGAGAATTTTACTTGCCCGACCGGACAACTAATCTAATCTTATTAAAACATCGAATTAGGGAAGCACCAAAATTTCGGCGAGAATGATTCTGATTTTATTACACTTGGTGTAAACGGCGATTCATAATGGATAATCAATAGTAACAAGGTCGCGGCAGTTGAGACTCACGTGAGAATCTCATGGAGAAATTGAAACAAATGAACACAACTGCACACAGAAGAAACATACTATGGTAAAAAAATTTAATTTTTATATTTATTACATAAAGCCTAGCCTAATTAATTAACATGACACGACTAAGAGAGTGCAGTTTTCCCCGAAAATCAGTACGATTGTAAATTCGACATTGATTTTAAACAAGACTTCAAACGAGTAGTTAATATTAATATTAAGTGACTTATGTCAATGTGACTGCTTTTGCTCGATTTGTTTAACGAAAATAATTCCAAACAAACTTGGCAGCAGAATCTCAGCAGAAGTCGCGCATCAACACACAGCGTCACCGGTGTTTCGTTAGGCTACTGAATGATTCACATTTTTTAATTAATAACTTGAGTCAATGATTCAGTGGTCCATTCATAAAGACAGGCGCTTGCTTCATTCTTGAATGAATCAGCCGTCTGAACGAATCGTTTGAATGCCTCAATGACTCACTCATTAAGACAGTCAACTTGCTGCCACCTGCTGGCGGGTTACTTTCAAATTTAAAAGTAACTTTTATTTTCATTTTTTTTTTTACAACTTTTCATATTTGTAAATAAAAAAACCTGATGTAAAACACCAAGCTCACAGCATTATTTATGCTGTTGTAATTATGCAGTGTTAATGCATTCATGCTACATTTCAGCTTCATTAAATTGTCTGTGTAAATGCATCTAAATGCCACTTCAGCTGCTTCAGTTCTCCTCAGTGGATAATTTTGGTTTTTTTTCAGACTGATTTCATTTGATTGGTAACAGCCCTATAGAGTCTTATTATATTAAGTGTAATTATTAATAAAATGTAAGAATTTGATATGAAAGATGACATGCATTTAATAAGGTTAGGGGGAAATGCCCTTTTTATAGGCTAAAATAAAAATAAAAAACACCTGGAAATCAATTCAAATACATTTTAATATGCAGTAACTTTAGTCATATAAAATGTAATTTTCCAGCAACAAAATTGTGGCTAGTGAAAATGCTGAGTGGCCAGTAATTTTGGAAAACCACTGCACACAGTGGCTGGTGAGCAAAAGAGTTAATGTCAAGCCCTGTATACAGTGAATACTTGTATTTATACTTGTATTGCAGTAAAAAATGTGTGAAACACAGGGGTGCTACAAAAAGTTTGGGAACCACTGCACTAAACCATCTTCTGGAGACGAGGCGGGAATATGCAGCTCATTTGTATTTAAAGTGATACCACCAAAACAGCTTTTTTTTTAAAGACACACCTCAAAAATTAAATTTTCCAGCTGTTATAATAAATGATCTGTGGAGTATTTTGAACTGAAACTTAACAGACACAAAAGGACATCAGGTTTCACTTTAACTGCATCCCTGTTCTTATGAAAATAAATACAGTGTCATGTAGCAAAAAAATATGTTGTGTGCGATCGCTGCATTGTTTTCCCGTCTGTTACTCCATAATGGTCATACCCAAGCCGGTTGGTCATACAGATAGAAGCAAGACATCATTCAAAACTGTAAAGCTTTTGCAAAATAAATAAAACTGTAAAATAAAGAAAACTGTAAAAAATTTGCAAAAAGTCTGTTTCCTTTCCGTGAACTTTGGAGCATGTGACATGTAACAATGAACCGAAACTCTTTTTTTTTCTTGTTTTGTTAATCTGTTGATGATTTAAGTGAAATATATTTCATGTATAAGCCTGAATATTCCTTTTTATGTATATAGTTTTATTCTGTTTTCTCCGTTCACAGATGCACTGCAGGCGCGTGATGTGAATCTGTGTTCTACACTATACAACAAATTTTGCTGGTTTCAAAACACACAACAAGCTGCATATTACCTGGCCTGCCATTAATTTTCACTTAAATGTAGGTCTAATGCTTGGCAGTTCGTGTCATATCCTCGGATGAACTAACGCCGGGGCATTGGCATTGCGACTTACCTATGATGAATTTACCGCTGAGCGTGGCACTCGGTGGATGCATCAGCATCACATTTGCATAGTGGGTCCAATATTGCATCATCATAATTATTTAAGAAAATCTATCATTTGTAGAGCACAAAACTAGACATATATGGTATTCTTTTAAAAGCTTAGAACCTCAGCTTTCGTAACAACCCCATCACTTTTGCATTTATGTTACATGAAAGAACATAATAGGCTGAATTCGACCATTATAACCTTTTTACTCCACAACACCAGTCAAATGCTTCCTTTTGTGATCTGATGAGGCTTCTTGTCACAGAATGAGCCAGAAAATATGTTCCATATGCTACTTTAAAAATAATACATCGATTTAACCATTGTCCTATTTTTTCCTCTTCCAGGCCTTCTCCTCCGTTTCTTCCTCCTTGGACCTACAAAAACGTTGGGATTTCTTAATTGGCCAAAATGTCCGGGATTCGGCTGTTTTCTTAATCCCACTCCCACTGAATCTCTGACCATTGCCGCCTGCTCCCGCAACATGTGTTTCGCTCCCGCGATTTTCGTGTCCACTCCTTTAAACATTCTAATATTGTGTATAATTTTGGCGCATCAAGGAGCTGCTTTCAGGATGCGGTGTATTTAAATATTTTTGAGTGAGCGTTTGTGCTGTTTACTTTCACTTTCGATTTCGCGATCACACAGACTCTGTAAAGGGAGCAGATCTTACAAGATCAGATATTTGTCATTGAGCTCAGAATCTGTTGAGCAGCAAATCATCAAGCATGGCCTTGTCAGTCATCTCTCCTTATTCTCTCGACCTGTGATCAGTCAAAGCTGACTCCGGTAGCTCTTGTTGGATGCAGGGTTGCCAAGTCGCGTTTTTTCCACAGAATTGGGCTACTTTTAAACTGTTGCCATGGGTTGAATTTCCCAAGTGGGTTAAAGGTTTGAAATATTGCATAAATTACATTTGACTGAAATGCTTTCATTGAAACATTTTGCATTCTACCATGATAAACTTTAATGGCTTCTCAATTAACTGTTCCCTCGCTCCGGTGGAATTACCTGCCCAGCTCTCTATCCAAGCAGTCTGAGTCCTAATATTTTCAATAACGGCTGAAAACAACTCTTTCATCTCATTTGAAACTCGAACCCTAGCACTCTCTCTTCTAGTGCTACTTCTAATTTTAGTCTCTGTTTTTTTTAATTAAAAAAACCTGACCCTCTAACATTTGCACTCTCTATTCTATTGGCCAATCCATAATTTTTTGGGGAGTTTTTATTTATTTATTTTTTAATAAGAATCGGTTCAGGCACCGGAACCGTTTTAAAAGTATCGATTTGGCACCGGTATCGGGGGGGAAAAAAAACTATACCCGACCCTAATGAATAATATTGAATTTCATATTTATATCACACAAACTGTTACGATAATTATCAAAAGAATGGAATTGACTCCTCTGAACAAGCAAACACATGAGTCATATTCCTGCTCAAATCACTACTTCCATGTGTAGCTACTAGCCTCAAACACTATATCAGCTAATTCTTTAGGTTGTTTTCTTCAAAATTAGACTATTTTCACGTGTCTGTGAGCATGCTTGGCCAAACGACACTCTAATATGTCTCAGATGTGCAGATCAAAGGAGATGCGGTGAGAATTTGAGGAGGTGGGGCCACTAAGCACGATCTCACGCGGTTGCATTATTCAGATACAGATGAGTTAGGAGTTGATTGTGAGTAGTCAAAGAGTTTAGACAGTGTTTTTTTTTCGAGTTATTGCGTGCTTTTCATAACTGGTTGGAGCGATTTGTCTTTGGACAATGGCTTCAAGAAAGGTTTTTGTTGGTGTGGAGGCTGTTTTGGAGGAGCTTCGGCTTGGTCAGACAAGCTGCTTACGACGCTGGAGAAGATCCTGAGTTTTAGTAAGTGCACATTTCGAACTTAAACGTTGTATTTGTGCATTTCATGAGCAAATGCATGCTATTATACAAATATGCATGCAACAGACATACAGAAATAGATTTTTGCATGCAAAAATATATGGTCACAACACAATGCACACATGCACGCAATAATTCAAATAATCATGGGTGCTTTTGTTAAGCATGTGCTCATTTCTTTTTTGGCGTGCACATACATGTGCGAATATAATGTTGCATGTATATTCACAAGTTCGCATTAACATATAATGTGATTGAGCAATTAGTAGCATATTTGGGCGTGCTGTCCAGAGGGAGGGCTCCGAGCTCGCGTTAAAGCCCGAACCCAGAGAACTCCCCCCACATCCTAAGAATGGGATGAAATTAGATTAGTAGTTAGGTGTTGGGGTGGAGGCGGGATGCTGGAAAACTGTTGTGGCCGAGGTAATTTGGCTGTATATCTACCACACACACACACACCCACCCACACACCACATGTTGTGCTTGTTAAGGTGATTAGTTGTCGAGCTCCACCTGGGCCAGACTGATTGATTATCTGATCGTGCTCCTCCCAAACCTTGTTAATAAAACATCATTTAACGACTTCGCACTAACATATAATGTGATTGAGCAATTAGTAGCATATTTGGCGTGCTGTCCAGAGGGAGGGCTCCGAGTTTGGGTTAAAGCCCGAACTCGGAGAACACCCAAAAGAAGCTAATGGCATGAGACGGCAGCCGGAGAGGAAATTGTAAGTAGCACCCAAAAATATGCGTGCCGTGAAGAAAAGTAGGGTGTGCGAGGAGGCGGCAGAGTGACTGGGAGGGGTCATGCGGTGCTTGAGCGTGAGCTGCGACTCTCCATGTCAGATGGCAGGCCCTACCCGTCGCCGAATGAGGAGCACGATGGAAGGCCAGGTGAGGGACTCTTGCTGCATCCGAAGGGAGCTGCGGCTCGGCTGAACCGGAAGGGAGAGTCCCTCTTGCAGCTGAATACGTGGCGTGGTTTAAAGCGTAAGATGGCTCTGCTGCACCAGAAGGGAGAGCCCTGTTCAATGCTGAATAAGCCATTAGTCTCGAAACAACAAATAGAGGCACTGCGGCAGCAGTATCAAATGAGCAGGGCACTGCAGCAGCAGTATCAAATTAAGCAGGGCACTGCGGCGGCAGTATCAAATTAAGAGGGGCACTGCGGCGGCAGTATATCAAATGAGCGGGGCATTGCAGCGGCAGTATCAAATGAAGCGGGCATTGCAGCATCAATTCATTTAAACTGTCAGAATTAGATGGCCTTTCTTTGTGTGAAAATTATTGATCCTGATATAGCTCTTGAAGGCGTCCGGAGGGTTAGAAGGAAGATAAGGAGGGGCCGTAATCTTTTACGGAGACAGCCTCACGCACGGATTAGCCTCTGGTGCTTAGGGTAGCACGTAGGAAGAGGTAGAAGTAAATGAGGGAGGAGGCCAGTAAGCTTGTGTTGCTGGCTGATGATGCCCTGCTTGGACATCTGCAGCAAGGGCTGCTGGCCATTGATAGGAAAAAGGAGTAGCGGAAGGGTAAGAGTAAGGTGGCTGAGCTTGAATGGCTAGCGGAGGCAGCCTCACGCTAACGTCTGCCGCCGGAGGTAGAAGGAAGGGAGTGGGAAGGATAGGAGTTGGGAAGCTACGCCAGCGGGCGACGTTGCGTAGTAGCTGAAGGCGCCGCAGTGATTGGTTGAGAAGAGGAGTGAGGCAATGCAGTGTGAGGAGCAGCCAAGTTTGGAGCGCAGCCCAGGCTTGCTGACGGCCTGCTGCGTCTTGAAACTTGAGGGGAGCCAGAACTTGATCTGGAAGACAACGTCATTTTGAATGAAGTAGGAAGCTATGAGGAAGAGGTGCATGGGCTGCAATTGTCAGCAGAGGCAGCCTGACATTTAAATCGGCTTCTGGGTTAGTGTCTGCTATGGGAGCTGGAGGCCACTAAAAAGGAAAAAGGGGTCATTAGAAACGGGAGGAAAAGCCTGAGATGTGTGGGCCTGAGTTGCAAGCGGAGGCAGCCTCACGCTTCCTTCAGCTGCTGCAGGCCACGGGAAGGGAGTGGGGTTTGTGACATCCTGAAGAGCCTGTGAAGCCTGCACAGCTAGCGGAGGCAGCCTCGCACTAGCGACTGCTACGTGAGCTGGAGGCCCGGCTACATGTGGCGCTAAGAAGAGCCGCGGTGAAAAGTTGAGCCGAAGTGGGAAGCGAATGAGGTTTTGCTGCAGTGAGAACTGGGGCACGGCCAAGGCTCGTTTAAGGCCTGCCACTGCAACCCAAAGCTTGAGGAGAGCCGGTTCATGTGCGAGAAAATGGTTGTGTCAAGTGAGGCGAGTTCGAGGCTTTGCTTGATCTATTGGCTGCCTTGGCTAATTTGCAGGGTGAAGAATAGACCGTACAGATCAGCTTTGTTTACCCTCCGTGAGAATGATTCGTTGGAAATAAATCAGTGTTCGCTTCAGCCTTAAATACTATCCACTTTCCGACCGGAGGATATATTGGTATGGATGAATGATACGAGGATGTCGGGGAAGTTGGAAGTCTCGCCGGTGGAGGCGAGGTTAAGCCTCAGCGTTGTGGAGAGCGTGTGGCTGGTCGAGCAGAGCGGCGGCGGTGACTAACAGAAAAGGAGTGAGCCTAGGGCCGGCAGATTGTGACGGAGGATACTAAAGATCCCCAGTACAGGTCTCGTCGTAGTACAGAAAAAGTTGAGTCTGTGATGTGATGGCTAAAGGAGCAAAACCGAATGCTGGAAAACTGTCGTGGGACTGAGGTAAGTTGGCTGTATATATATACGTATTGTGCTTGTTAAGGTGATTAGCTGACAAGCTCCACCTGGGTCAGACTGACTGATTATCTGATCGTGCTCCTCCCGAACCTTGTTAATAAAACATAATTTTGTATTTTTGTACGCATTTGTTCATCAGTTGCATTGATACGTGTATTTGATTTTGATTTGATTTACATCTGTTTCGTGTATACATGAAATGCATTATAGTTTCTGTTACTATCATATTTTAATCAGTTCTCATTTATTTTTTTATTCATTTATCTGTTATGTGGATTTGCAGATTATATTCTTGTATCCATGCCATGCATATGCAAGTTATTTTGGTGATTATAATGTGGATTTATACATTTATTTTTTTTTGATGAAGTGATGAAGAATTGCTGCCAAGCACCAGCAAGGAGGTTGTTTGCCTACCCCCCACCTCCAAGACCTCCACCTGCTGGTGATACTGTGAGGCCACAGCCAACTCCCAGCAAGCAAAACAGAGGGAGGCCTCATTCTGGACGGGGTACAAAAAGGTCAGCAAGTGCGATGTCAGTGAATGATGGCACAGAAAGGTGGAATGACTGCAGTGTGGAGGATGAAGTTCCAGCTTTACCAAATTTCCTTCTAAAACGAAACCCAGGAGCGCAGCTTGTAATGGACAGGATCTATTCCCCATTGCAGCTCTTTCAGCTCTTCTTCACAGGCTCTGTGGTGGACACCATTGTGAAGAACACAAACACCTTTGCAAAAATTAGGTCTGAGCTGGAAAACATTCCCTTTGGTTGCCTTTGAAGGCAGGGGAACTGTATTCATTGCACTTGTCATTTACATGGGCCTCCTCGGTGCCAGCTGTTTATGGATAACTTTTACACAAGCCCGTGCCTTTTTATGGACTTGCTCGCTAAGAAGACTCTGGCGTGTGGCACAATACGCACCAATCGGCGGGGCTTCCCCAGAACGAAGGCAAATGACCTCAGTCGCAGAGACCAAAGGGGAACCATACGATGGCTCAGAGACGGGAAGCTTCTCTTTGTGAAGTGGATGGACACACGAGAGGTTACAGTGTGTTTGACGATGCACAAGGCATATGACGGTGATGAAGTCCTTAGGCGTGTCAAGAATCCAGAGGGTGAATGGGAAAGACGCAGAATCCCGATTCCAGCGGCAGTGAAGGATTATAATAAATATATGGGAGGTGTGGACCTGTCAGATGCCCTAATTGGGTACTATAATGTCCTGCACAAAACCACAAAATGGTACAAGACTTTTTTTTCCCATTTTGTTGACATTGCGGTGGTAAACAGTTTAATTCTCCACCAGCATCTCTCCAAAGCTCAGAACAAAAGTCCTCTCAGCCAGAAGGAATTTAGAGAGAGACTTGTGTCTGAGCTGGCCACAGCCATCCACATCTCATGCCCCAGAGCTGTCTGCATCCACATCGCATGCCCCAGAGCCATCCACATCTGCCATATCAGCAGGAGAGCCATGCTGTCCAGAGTACTTTGGGTCAGATGCCACAAGTAGGAGGAGAGTTTGTGCTTTGTGCAAACTTTCAGGCCTCAAAGTAAAGACTCATATGTACTGTACAAAGTGCAATGTACCCCTGTGCTTGGTGCCATCTAGAAACTGTTTTAAAAAATGACACACTGATGGACACTCTTGAGAAAGTTTGCAACCGATGAAAACTGTTGACAAAGCAACGAACAAAAACTAAAAGTCGGCCTCCATTTTTTTTTTCTATAGCAGCTTATTGACATTTTTTATAGTTACTATATTCTGTATATAGTTATTTTACATATTAAATTTGTATATTGTGTTCTTGCACTGCTTTTTGCACATTTTTCTCTATACATTTGATTTACTTTCTTGGAGTTTATTATCTTGTGCATAATAAAATGCAAGAACTGCTACTTACTCTCATTTTGCTTAGGTATATAATACACAACATGGGTCAAGTTAGGTGATAAAGTGTTGGATCATTCTCTTGTCAAGTGTAACGCATAGTAAAAATAGTGTTTTACAGGTAATAAGCCTGTTTTTGCACTTTGAATAATTTGTGTTTATGGATGAAAATGGGAGACTTCAGAAAAGACATTGCCTCCCTTCGGTTAAAGCTCAATAACTTTTGTGAAGAAGGTAATAAAAAGATAATTATTTTTTCTCTATTTACTGGCATATAGGGGATTCAAAAGAATCCCCCTGCAGGGAAATAAACCAAACAGGTCCTAAATTACAGACTCTCAAAAAAAACTTTACTGAAAAATTAATAAAAATCTGACTTTTTAATCTGTATTTATTATAAAATTGTGAATAAATACAATAAAATATATGTAATATTCCACCACTGTGCTAAAATTGAGGGTTTTCTTTTTTCTCTCCGTACATTGAGACCATTTTTTAAATTATCCTTTTACTTTTAACTTTTACCTCCTACTACTAACCTATAAACACCAACAAACCTACATAACCCTCCCCAAAACAAAAAATTCAGACCCTCCAAACCCTTCACACTTTTTATACACCTAACCCACTCTTAAAAACACACCCCACCCCAAAACCAAACCAACTCCAATGTATGTGGGTAGGCGCGCTTTTAATAAATTCAGGTATGCCCCTCCAATTCTTCAGAAATAAAAAATGAGAACGGTTAACGGTACACTTGGGAGATGCCAATCATACCTCCTTTCCGTAAAATCTCAATATATTTTGTTTAGAACGAGATATCAATTTGATTATTTTTTCATCCCGTTTACTGTCACCTTGTGGAATCAAAGAAGCTTCTGCAGGGACATTGACCAAACGATCTTAAAAATGAAGATTGAAATAAAATATAATAAAAAAATATATAAAAATCTGACTTTTTATCTGTGTTTATCATAAAATTGTGAATATATGCAATATTCCACCACTGGGTTAAAATTTAAGAGGGTTTTCTGTAAATTGAGACCATTTTTTATCAATTTACTCCAATGTATGTGGGTAGGGCGCTCTTTTAAATTCAGATATGCCCAATTCTCTAAAAAAAAAACGAAATATGCTTGAAGTGGTTTTAAATCCATTAAAGGTTGGTTAAACTGCGTTAATTAGATCAACCGGAACCGGGAAATTTTTTATAACACTCAACATACTTGCTACATTGATATTAGTGTAGATGCCATTCTTTTTACAGTCTGTTTCGTTCTTATTCCGAGGTCACCGTAGCCACCAGATCCAGTCTGTATCCAGTCCAGATGGTGGAGCAGCACTTAGAGATGACCTCTACAGCCCTGAATGTCAGCAGAGACCATGTCAACAAGATGACCATCGGCACAAGACCATGAGAACCAGATGAGTCCTCTGCTCAATCTGACTTGTGTTGCAGCCTGAAATTAAACTACACCTTGCTGGTTTCGTCTGGCCAGAGGAGAACTGGCCCCCCGACTGAGCCTGGTTTCTCCCAAGGTTTTTTCTCCATGTCTGTCACCGATGGAGTTTTGGTTCCTTGCCACTGTCACCTTTGGCTTGCTTAGTTGGGGACACTCAATTTCTGGCAATATTGTTGACTTCATTGCACAGATACTATTTGAGTTTGCAATTGTCCTCTTGCATTATCAACACACTATTTTCCTATTTATTAATGTGAAGTTGCTTTGACACAATCTGTATTGTATAACGTGCTATATAAATACAGGTGACTTGACTCGACTTTAATGTTTAGCCATATCAGCAGCTAGAACCATCTCCCAGATGTCATCACATGAGCTCCAGCAGTAGCAACCCGTTTGCCTGTTAATTGTCTCATGAATCAAATAATGCAGAGCAGTGTTTATTATTTATGTACAATTTGTGTCCTTTATAATCTTTCTTTTACATTGTGGCATTTCACAGAAATTTCACCAATAATTTGATTCTGATTAACAGTATATGTAATGGAGCAATGCCTCTATACTATCAAAATTGGAGGGTGTCTCAACTGCTCAATATTTGAAACTATAGCAAAGGAGATTGACAAGTGTGAAAACCGGAGTTCATATGTACATGACAAAGGAAAATAAAAAGGCTCAAGGTAAAGTATAAAGAGATGAAGATTGCAAATACAATAAGTGGTCATAAAGGTGGACAATCACAATTTCTTTACAGAATGAGTTTGCAAATGATGTTTCAGGTCTCTATTATATGTGAAACTATTATCGCACTGAAGACAATTAAATGGTTTCTCTCCAGTGTGAAGACTTATGTGAGTCTGAAGGTTTCCTTTCTGTGAGAAGCTTTTTCCACACTGAGGGCAGATGAAAGGCTTCTGTCCAGTATGAATTCTAATGTGAGTGTTTAGGCTTCTTTTATGCAGGAAACTCTTTCCACACTGATGACATATAAAACAGTCCTCTTTTGAGTGAATCCTCATGTGGTGATTAAGGGTTTCTTTACATTTGAATCTCTTTCCACACTGACCACATATGCAAGGCTTCTCTCCTGTGTGAATGTTCAAGTGAGTCTTGAGACTTTCTTTTCGTGAGAAGCTCTTCCCACACAGTTTGCAGGTGTAAGGTTTCTCTCCAGTGTGAATTCTCACGTGGGCATTAAGGTTTCCCTTAAGTTTAAAACTTTGTCCACACAGTTTGCAGGTGTAAGGCTTCTCTCCAGTGTGAACTCTCATGTGGACTTTAAGGATTTGTTTTTGAGTGAAACACTTTCCACACTGTTGGCAGCTGAAAGGCTTCTCTCCAGTGTGAACTCTCATGTGGACTTCAAGGTTTTGCTTATAAGTGAAATTCTTACCACACTGACAGCAGGTGAAACTGTTAGAGTCAGTCCTCTGACCACTTTTTTGTGAGGAAGTCTTTAAGGATTTTTCTCCTCTCTTGAAATCATGACGTTTCTCATCCTGACTTTTCTCTTCCATTTCATTCAGTTCTTCTTTCAGACTCTCCTCTTTCAGTGCCATCAGGCCTAAGCAGAAAAAAGACATAAGTAAAAAAATCTGCAACTATGGCTGCGTTTACACTGGCACAAAAAATCTGATCTTTCGCTCACATCTGACACAGATCGGAATTTGTTGCACACGTGTAAACACAAAACCTGCACGAGATCCGATTTTTTTGCATCCGATCTGAGCCACTTCCAAATGTGGATTTTAATCGGATACACATCTGATATCTGGACATCCGACCTACGTCTAAACACACATATCCTATTCTCCACAGAACTCCCAATGCGAGGGCGACACGTTTGCTCATAAAGATTTTTAATGGCGTTTTAATGCCGGCGTGCTGTATGCGCTCGCATTTTATTGAGATGGAAACTTTTTATAGTAAGAGATTGCACATTCAGGAGCTGGTTTTCAATCCCCGCCCCGTGGATTTTGAAAATACAACAGCTAAAAGCTACATATATTTCTCAGCAATGAGGTGATAACTTAGCAGTTTTTTGTAATTAAACCGACAAGCTTGTTTTGCAATGCTTCACAATCGCTCGCTCGCGCGTGTATGCGGTCAGTTGTTCTCTCTCTCTCTCTCTCTCTCTCCTTAATTCAAATTCATTTCAATAAATATCATCTTTATTTCACTAAAGAATTCTACCTCTAACGAGCTGTAGATAAAATAGTCTAACAAATTAAAATTACCGTTATTTTCCGGTCTTTATCCGTTCAGTCAGATTTTGTGCTGCAAAACATCCATGACAGCCGTTGTCCATGCTGGCAAATAATAATGGCCATTCGACGTGAATTATATAAATAATTTTAACGGCCATTTAAAACCTGAGGGTCTACCATGTGCGTAGTAAAGCGATCACTTTCATTTTGGGCGGGAATTATGTAAACACAGATATCGGATACCAGTCGTGTCTAAAGTGAATGTAAACAGACGTGCCAAAAAATCGGATATGGTCAAAAGATCGGATCTGTGCATTAAGACTTGCAGTGTAAACGCAGCCATAGATCCTATATGCACTTAGCTACTAAAAGAAAACTTCTCAGAATCTCTTCTCAATATTGTTTGAAGGTTTTCAGTAGGGATGTAACAATTCACTCAACTCACGTTGCGATATGATTCACGATACTGATTTCACAATTCGATTTTCTCATGATTTTTTTAATTTTTTTTTAAACAAAATGAGATTTTAAGACAAATTATAAATTAAATGTGTTTTTTTTTATTATTGCTTGGACAAAATGCTGAACCTTTTTTTGTGTTATTTAAATATGTTATAACAAAACTATGGTATGGATAGTAACTTTCTTCTAAGTTCTGCCAAACAGAAGTATTAACTATTGGACCAAAAATCTCTAAACATAAGTGGATAGATCCAAATTTATGTACTGCACAGAGAATAAATTATTACTGACAACAGCATTTGTGAAATTCAAATTAAAAGACACTTAATTTAGAAGATGGACAAATGTATTGCAGCAAAACCTTCAGAAATGTTTTTCAAAAAACCGCTCAATTAGGGACTTTAAAGACATTGTATGACTTTCTGTTATGATGTAACTTCATGTAAAGCTGGGGGGGGCTCCCTGTGTATAACAATGATATTGTGAAATGCTATACAATTTGTCAAGTCCCTTTAATTATATAGTGCTTTTAACAATACAGATTGTGTCAAAGCAACTGTACAGCATTAATTAGGAAAATAGTGTGTCGATAATGCAAAATTACAATAGTAAACACTCATTTTTCAGTTAAAGGCAGTTCATCATTGAATTCAGTGATTTCATCATCCAGCTCAGTTCAGTTTAAATAGTATATGTGCAACCAAGTCAACGATATCGCTGGAAATTAGTGGCACCAACTAAGCAAGCCTGTCGCCAGTGGCAAGGAGCCAAAACTCCATCGGTGACAGAAATTTAGAAAAAACCTTGGGAGAAACCAGGCGCAGTCGGGGGCCCATTCTCTTGTACAGTTGTAATTTAGTACACTTAGCATCAACAACTATTTAATTTGATGTGCAAAGTTTTTAATTCTACCATTAATCATGTTAAGCCTTTGGGGCAACTTGATCATCATTCACTAATATTTATCAACAAGAATTGGCTCAGTCCACCAAATTTTAATTATTCTGTCCAGAAAAAAAGGAAAATAACTAAATAGGAAGTGGCAAGTCACACAGGCAGTCCGTCACATAGCTATGACTATTATATATATATAATATATTATATAATAATAATATATATATTTTTTTTTTTTTTTTTTTTTAATAATGTAGCCTAGTAGAGCTGTGCCAGTCACGTGACAACCACCTCTAGTTGAGTACCATGGTAGAATAGCATTTGTATAATTTGTATGCAAATGCTGTTTTAGTGCTTAGTGCTGCGTTCGACACTATAGATCATGACATACTCATAGATCGATTATAAAATTATACAGGTATTCAAGGGCAGGCTTTGAGATGGTTTAGATCATACCTGTCCGATTGTTATCACTTTGTCTATTTAAATGGGGAATCATCTAATTTAAATCCAGTAAAGTATGGAGTTCCACAAGGATCTGTCCTAGGTCATCTGCTATTTTCAATATACATGTTGCCCTTGGTAATATTATTAGAAAATACTGGATTAGTTTCCATTGTTATGCTGATGATACTTAACTATATATCTCAACTAGACCAGATGAAACTTCTAAATTTTCTAAGCTAACAGAGTGCTAAAACTTGTAAAGATTGGATGACAAATAATTTTCTCCTTTTAAATTTGGATAAGACAGAGATATTATTATTGGACCAAAAGACAGTACACATTCTCTTGGATTACAGTTTGCAACTAGATGGCTGTACTGTTACTTCCTCTACAGTCAAAAATCTGGGTGTTATATTAGATAGCCACTTGTCTTTTGAAAATCATATTTCCCATGTTACAAAAACAGCATTCCTCCATCTTAGAAACATTGCCAAGTTAAAACATGTTACCTGTTTCTGATGCAAAAAAAGCTAGTTCATGCATTCATGAACTATAGACTGGACTATTGTAATGCACTGCTGGCTGGTTGTCCTGCATCTTCAATAAAAAAGCTACAGGTAGTCCAAAATGCAGCAGCTAGAAAATATGATCATATTACGCCAATTTTACAGTCTCTGCACTGGTTACCTGTTAAGTTCCGTATCAGTTACAACATATTATTACTTACCTACAAGGCCCTTAATGGTTTAGATCCTGTGTACCTAACTAGTCTTCTACCACGCTACACTCCATCACGCTCCCTAAGGTCACAAAAATCTGGACTTTTGGTAGTACCTAGAATATCAAAGTCCACTAAAGGAGTCGTTGAGTGACTTCATAAAACCAGTGTACCAAGAGTCCTCTTTGAGATGACAGTAAATTGCCTTTAATTGTGGAATCAAGTCCCATAGTCTGAGAAGAGTGGAGAGGCACAGAAACATGTTGCTTGAAGTCTCAGTGGAATTTCACAGTCGTATGATTTGGGCTGCCCTGTCATTGCTGTTGTTGGTCCACTGTGGTTTTTCTGAATCACAGTCAACGCAGCCATCTACCAGGAATTTTTAGAGCACTTCATGCTTCCTTTTTGCTGACAAGCTTTATGGAGATGCTGAGTTCATTTTCCAGCAGGACTTGGCACCTGCCCACACTGCCAAAAGTACCAAAAGCTGGTTCAATAACCATGGTGTTTCTGTGCTTGATTGGCCTGCAAACTCACCAGACCTGAACCCCATAGAGAATCTATGGGGTATTGTCAAGAGGAAGATGAGAGACACCGGACCCAACAATGCAGATGAGTTGAAGGCCGCTATCAAAGCAACCTGGGTTCCATACCACCTCCGCAGTGCCACAGGCTGATTGTCTCCATGCTACGCCGCACTGATGCAGTAATTCATGTAAAAGGAGACCCAACCAAGTATTGAGTACATGTACAATAAATTAACATACTTTCCAGAAGGCCAACAATTCACTAAAATTTTTTTTTTTTTTATTGGTCTTATGAAGTATTCTAATTTGTTGAGATAGTGAATTGGTGGGTTTTTGTGAAATGTGAGCCAAAATCATCACAATTAAAAGAACCAAAGACTTAAACTACTTCAGTCTGTGTGCATTTAATTTATTTAATACACTATTTTCACAATTTGAGTTGAATTACTGAATAAATGAACCTTTTTCCACGACATTCTAATTTATTGAGATGCACCTGTATATCGCGATTGAGAATTGGACACTCTACTCTTAATAAATCACTCCAGATGATAGGAAAACATGAATCTGGTCAATATAATCATTGTGAACTTCCAGAAACTGTAGAGCATGTGCTGATTAACTGTAGGGCATATGAAAAGGAAAGAATACAGTTAAAAGAGGAATTAAAATCTGCCGGCATTAATTCGATGACATTACAGAATGTGTTAAACAGTTCTCATAAGGGTTATAAAGCTCTTATTAATTTTCTGAAAATAACAAATTTATATAATAAAATATAGGTAGAAGTTTTTTGTTTTTTTGGGGAATTAGCATTTCCCTTGATATCATCGCCTCACACTCCATCCCAGTAGGTGGCGGAATATGCACCAAAAGCTGGTTTGCCAACCGCCATTAAACATCATAAGAAGAAGAAGAAGAAGAACACATTACTAAGATGTCGTCGGTAAAGACAGCAGAGAGCAATGAGATTTATTTACAAAAGTAAATTAAGGAATTATATTTACTTAATTATTTAATAAATCAATGTTATTGCTAATATTAATGTACTTGTTCATCATTGTGTCAGTGTTTTATTCGCAAGAACATCAAAGTGACGAAACGCGCTGTGTAGAGCAGTTTGTCCGTTTAGGGCTACTGTAGAAACATGGTGGCGACTTCCATGTTAGGGGACCCGCGGTGTATGTAGATATAAATTGCTCAATCTAAGGTAATAAAAACATAACGGTTCATTAAGTAAGGTCTTTATACACCTCTGAAAACATAGTTATTTATATTATATTGCATTTCTGTTCTTCTGTCCTAGATCGATGTACATATTACCCATGCACCTTTAAATGGACTCATAAATTTGGTTATTAAGAGTTCTCTTGGAGTCTTTTTTGAGAGTCGACATTTACAAGATTATTTTGGATGTTTCCGTCTGTTAACTGTTTTTCTGTAACTTTCACTGTTTTGCACTAAATACATGGATGTTTGCTGAAATTGTGGGACAGCACTACCTGCCTGGTAAGAACTCTAGCCGCTATATTTTGGACTAATTGCAAATTGTTTATTGAAGATCCAGGGCCAGATTTACTATCAGCTTGCACCAGCACAAACCCTCATTTGGCGTTAAAAATTACTGTCAGGATTTACTAAAGACACGCAGTGGGAAATTAGTGCTGAAAATGCGTGGACACAGTTATTTTTGCGACTCACCTTATTGAATATGAATTTGTTTCCCTTTCGATTGGTACATTTATGGAAAGAGAGTATTTAAATGAATCATGCAATGAGATTTACTAAGATTTGCAGTCATCAATTCACTGGTATTTGCGCCATTATTTAATGCACGTCTTAAAGCAGGTGGAATTTGCGCTGCTCTTGGTAGATTGCGCTGGTGATTATGGAAATGAGATGCTGCGTTTGTGTTCTTTATTTTGTGTATTGTTAGTAAATCACCCGCAGAATTTTTCCCTCCCATCGGCACTTTTATGGAATTGCGCTCTAACGCTAATTTGCCGTTTAGTAAATCTGGCCCACAGTCTACTAAAGATAGTCTTGAGGTCATTACTCCATGAACTAACTATTCTGCATCTTAAAGTTGTATGTTCTGTAACCTGGCAATATTTCTGAGGTGGAGAACATTCTTTTTGAACATGGGAAATATTATATTCAGAATTCAGATTTCTGTCCCAGATAGCACACGTACGTCTGCAAGATGTCTGTTAAAGGTCTCTTCATCTGGAAAGCATGTGCTGTCTACAAACGTCTGACAGACGTCTTTCAGATGTCAGTTTTACATACATTCTAAATCATAAACATCTTAAAGACATCTAATAGACATCTATTTGACATCTAAAAGGAAACTTCCTATAGACGTATTGCAGATGAGCAAACTCTAAAAAAATATGTCTTGCAGATGTAAATGCAGACGTCAAAGAGACGTCTCCGAGATGTACGTGTGCTATCAGGGTTCATAAACATCTTAAAGACATCTAATAGACGTCTATTTGACATCTAAAAGGAAACGTCCTATAGACGTATTGCAGATGAGCAAACTCTCTAAATAATATGTCTTGCAGATGTAAATGCAGACGTCAAAGAGAGGTCTCCGAGATGTACGTGTGCTATCAGGGGTCTTGTCTAGATTATGACTTTAAATGTAGATCGTCTTCCCTTCAAATCAAACTGTGTACAGCACCTGTTCTTTCACTGTGTACTCTAGAACAGATGTTTTCAAATCTGTCCTGGTGGACCCTCAGCACTGCACATTTTGTATGTCTCTCTCATCTAACACACCAAATTCAACTCGTCAACTCGTTATTAGAGACTGCAAGACCTGAATTGGGTGTGTCTAATGAGGGGGACATACAATGTGCAGAGCTGGGGGTCGTCCAGGACAGGTTTGAAAGCCCTGTTCTAGAAGGCAAAGCACCAGTGAGTTGGTATCTCATGAAGCAGCGCTGTATTCTGGGATCCATATCCATTAACAACAGACAAAGCTCCAACTTTACAAGCCTTGTCACAAGCTCCAATAGTTTGACTCCCTCAGATCCTTCTGGAGCCCCATTAATACAGAAGCTGTTCTGTCTCAAGGAAGCTTTAGATCAGTTAACTTTGCTTGCACGGCTTTTGATTCCCCAGTGCTTTTTCGATAACAGATAAATGTTGTTCTGCCTCTAACACTGTTGATTTGTAGGTCGACAGTTAAGTTTTTACGCTTTTGACTGATTTTAGAGGTCTGCATTCCCTCGGCTCTCCCGTGGGAACCGCGGGACCTGACCGGATTTTTTGCACCACGGGATTAAATTCCCGAATAAAACGCGGTAGCGGTCGGTAACTTTGGTGTAATTTGAACGGGAGCAGGCGGTCTAACAATATCCCGTTCCCGACGTCCATTCAGAACAGCATATCTGCGCTTTATTCTTACTGACCACCGGTATAGCTTGCGCTCAGGATGCACGCGCTGCACGCATTCTTTAAACGTCATATTTATTTATTTTTCTCTGCAACACTTTTCCTACTGTATTAACAGAAAAATGCCAAACGAATTTAGTATTTTGACAAGGCGAATAAGAATAGCTAATAGGCTATTTTTGTACAACCTACATTTTTTTTTTATTTTCTCTCTGCGACACTTTTTACCTGTTGTGTTGTCAATGTTAAACGAATTGTATCCTGACAAGACGAATAAAACGAAGAAATACAATTTTTGTACAACATTTTTATTTTCTCCGACACTTTTTTCCCTACTGTGTTGCATAAATTTTTTTACTAATGTTATGTCTTAAGATAATTCATATAAATTCAAGTCAAAGTCCATTTCAAGACTCTTGACAAGACTAATAAAATAACACAATTTTGTGCAGACGACACTTTTATTTGTCAGCCTATCCCTCTCTTTCTTTCAGTATCGAAATTTACATGTGAGATTCTGGAAACGAGATCTAAATTTAGCGGGAACGGTCGGGTCGGGAAGAAAATTATTCTAAGTGGACAGCGGGTGAACAAAGAGTGAATATATAGCGGGAGGGGGTGGGTGCGGAATAGAACCTTGCGGGAGCGGGACTAAAGAAACAGTCCCGCGCAGACCTCTAATTGATTTCTCATCTACCCTCCTTTAACAATCAGCATGTCATCCAAAAGAAACAGACAATATTCAAATCTGCTCTGAACAGAAGTTCTTTCAAGCAGCCTTGTGCTTCAGCTCAATGAAGCAATCACTTGAGCTTTTCAAAGTATATATTTTCATAATGACTATGAAAGATCGCTTCCATTTAAATAATGTAATGCTTCATATATTCGGGGAAGTTGTGGCCTAATTAAAGAGTCGGACCCGTAACCCAAAGGTTGTGGGTTCGAGTCTCGTACCGGCAGGGATTGTAGGTGGGGGGAGTGAATGTACAGCGCTCTCTCCCACCTTCAATACCACGACTGAGGTGCCCTTGAGCAAGGCACCGAACCCCCAACTGCTCCCCGGGCGCCGCAGCAAAAAAATGGCTGCCCACTGCTCCGGGTGTGTGTTCACGGTGTGTGTGTGTTCACTGCTGTGTGTGTGCACTTTGGATGGGTAAATGCAGAGCACTAATTCCAAGTATGGGTCACCATACTTGGCCACATGTCACCTCACTCACTTAAAAATATATGATTGAGAGGGGGGAAATTCATTCTGAGGATTCTCAACAGCAACCTCTGTGTGTTGTTTCAAGAGCGTGACCATTTTGTTTGTTTTTATTTATGCTATTTGTTAAATTATAATCATACATAATTTAATTATTCCATTTAATCATATAATCACTTATTCATTTTTATTATATTCTTTACTTATACTTTTGAAATGTAACCTTATGATTGTGTGGTTTCAAGGATATTTGTCTTCACGTAGTAGAATAAACAAAGTAGGAATAAAATTGGTCTGAGCACTGAAACATGCATACGCAGCTAAGATTATTCAATAAACTGCTCATTTTTGATCACTTTGTCTACTGCTTTCTGCTATTTCATGGCTTCCTCTGTTAACCTCTGAGATGGATAAAAAATGTTTAATTAATACAGTTTTGTTAACTGGTTTTTGTTATCAGATTTTGTTATCCAATATTCCTGATGTGGAGATTCAATGTTACATTTTCGGTCAGCATTATATCGCACAATCGTACAGGATGAAATAAACCAAAATAAATGAAATAAATCCAACAAATGTCTGTAACAAAAACAAAAATATGTGGTTCAACAAAAACCAAAGGATGAACGTAAGATAGAAACACCTAAGATCAGTGGTGAGGCTGCTGGAATGTTTAGCCATATCAGCAGCTGGAACCAGCTCCCAGATGTCACCAAATGAGCTCCAACAGTAGCAACACTTTTGCCTATGCAATGTCTCATGAATCAAATAATACAGAACAGTGTTCATTATTTACTCTATATGTACGATTTGTGTCCATTTATAATTTTTCTTTTACATTGTGGCATTTCATAGCAAGACAGAAGTTTAACCAATAGTTTGATTCAGAGGTACCGAACGACAGATGCCTCTATACTCTCAAAATTAGAGGGTGTCAACTTGATTGACAAGTGTAGAAACAGGAGTTCATACGTACATGACAAAGGAAAATAAGTCAAGGAAAAAGATACAGTGGAGATCAAAATTAGAGAGCAACCTACAATTTTCTAAAGTAAAGTCACTCTTCTCCTGATTATCTAACAGCGTAGAATGGCAGTTTTTTAAAATTTTTATTAATTGTATTCTGAGGCCCTGTCCACACGAACGGTTATTTATAAAACCGCAGTCTTTTTCTACGCGGTTTGGCTGTTCGTCCACACGCAAACGCAGCACCAGGTCACTGAAACCGAACACTTTTGAAAACTCCTGCCAGGGTGAAGATTTACAAAAACTCCAGTTGCAGTGTAGACAGCGTGTAGACAGCGAAACCGGAGTTTTTGGATTGTGATGTTGGAGCCTGCGCTGTTATCTCTTAAACTTTTTCAGGCTTCTGATTGGCCTACATGGCTTTACGGTTGAGATTATATAGCCACCTGTTGGTTTGGCATTCTCTTGATAGTGCTTCATAGCATGCATTTGCGTTTCATGTGGACGGAGATTTTTTAAAAAACGGAAGAAGGAAAAACTCCTTCCTTTTATATGACGAATATAAAAATACCCGTGTACGTGTGAACATGGCCTGAAGCATAGTATAAAAATTAACTCTTGACTCTCAATACTTACAGGTACTTCCAAGTTGTTAGTGTTAATCTGGCACCTGGTGCTAATTTCCTTAATTATATGACAAACCCTTTTTACTGGCAGCATTCCTTTAATTTTTTTTTTTTTCCACGTGAGATTGCAGATGGCAGGCGCCTCCTAGTAGGTGACTATTGATATGGCAGCTTTACACTAAGTCATTCAAGCCACCAATTCGCACGGTATTAATTATCTGAGGACTCTGCGTGGTGATTTTTAGAAATTACCCCACTCCATCTGAATGTCATGTGGCACATTCGCACAGCATAAGCGAAGCCTGTGGTTTTACTCAAATTTACTGGCTCAACCGGATATGATGTCAGGCTTTGCATAACATTATGGACCAGATTTACTTACAGCTTGCGCCAACGCAAGCCTTCTTTTGGTGTTAAAATAGTACTGTCAGGATTTACTAAAGACATGCAGTGAAGAATTAGCGCTGAAAAGGCGTGGACACAGTTATTTTTGCAGTTTACTATCTCCACCCTCTCTAATCATTATGGTGCGATAGCACCTATTGTATCCGTTGGCGTTCTTTTTCTTCTTCTTCCGCTATTGTGTCTATGGCAGCCCATAGAACCGCTTGTGGGAAAGTTATGGAATTTGGCACACTGATAGAGGACAGTCCCAGAGCTGCTATATTAGATGGCATCAGATCATACAGGTGTACTTAATAAAGTGGCCAGTGAGTGTACAAATTGTGAGGAATCAGTTTGGACCAAAAGTTAGTAATCAAGCACTATTTTAAAACCTTTACAGAGAAAACTGCAATGCAAATGAGCTCTTTGGAATTATGTAATTGGCTGGTGATTTCATTGTTGTCATTTTTTGTGTGTGGAAAGGATTCAGATGGCTGTGCTGCCCAGAGGGACCTTGAGCAAGTTGTCTTTGGCATCTACAGCATTAATGCTGAGGGAGGTGATGCCACCACCACTCCAGTTGATGTTGGAATAGTGATTGAGGGTGTTGAAGTGCTTCACGACTTGGGAGACATCGCTTCTGCATGTGCACTCTTAATGGGTGTCATATATGCAATGAACCTGTTATCCTCAGGAACTGAAAACATTCTTTGAGGTGCTTCAGAAAATCTTCCTCCAGCTGGATGCTACCAGACTCTCAACCAAGGTACAGATGCTTAAAAACGAACTGTATGAGTGAACCAACATTGAGCATGTGGCGTTTAACATGAAGGCCTGCTTTGCACTTGAAACCATTTAATTGAAAAACACTTGAAAGTTTATATACCTTTTTTTTTTTGTGGGACACGCACCACTGTTCTGGGTGACATGTTTCTTTGTCATGTAAAGTGTGTACAGATGCTTAAAAACAAACTGTATGAGTGAACCAACATTGAGCACTTAAAATGTTGTGGTGTTTAACATAAAGGCCTGCTTTGCACTTGAAACCATTTAATTGAAAAACACTTGAAAGATTATATACCTTTTTATATAATCTTTGTGTGACACGCACCACTGTACATTAACCATAACAAGTTTGGAGTCTCTAACTCAAACTCTATAGCGCCACCACTTGTCCAAAGTTTCACTCGTTTATGCTAACATGAGTGAATGATAACTTAATAACTTTTGAACCGTAAAGCCTCTGAATGGACACCAAAATTCAAAAATCGTAAGGTTTAGTTTTTTCATTATTTTTAATTGTTCGTAAAACCTACTTTTTCGAACTCGTCCTAGACGGTTTGTCTGATTTTCACCAAAATTGGGACAGATCATCTTCAGACCATGCTGGCAAAAAGTTATGGAATTCAAGTTGAGTAGTCAAACCGTTCTTGAATAACGCGCGAACAAATTCGACGGAAAGCACACAAAAATGGATCTGAGGCTGTATCTCCGCAACGGTTTGGCGTATTGAGACCAAACTTGGTGTGTGTTATAACAAACATGACCTGAGACTACCTGCAGTGTTTCGGCGCTGTGCCACCTAGCGGTCAGGAGATATGAAAAATTCATATTTTTGTTTATAACTTCTGAATGGTTTGGCCAAAAATCACAAAACAGATTCGGTGCAGCATGCCAAATTGAATGATACCCAATTTTCCCAAGTCAGCCATTTTGGGCGTCGGCCATTTTGAATTTTATATTAAAATGCTATATTTTACGAACGCATTGACGCATCATTACGAAACTTGGTATGGGTCATCAGCACGATGCCCTGAAGGAGCCTGCGAAGTTTCGAGCCGTGCCACCTAGTTGTAAAATGAAATATTCACAATGCTTATATACTTGGTGTGGTCGACTTATTTTCACGGGAGTCACCTTTTTAGACTTCTGAATCCTTGTCGAGTCCAGCGACACCAAATATGCCAGGTTTTGCCTTATGGTTTGTGCAACATTGCATTTTAGCGCTTAAAAAACATTTGCCAATTTCTTAGAAACCGTTACTCCGATCGACACGAAACCACTGTAAGAAATTCGGAATCCTAGCGTGCCAGCAATATGCTAATGCCTAATTGCCAAAATTTTGATAGTAAGTGTCAAATAAATGCAAACAAAATCAACCATCAGTCATTTTTTTTCTGTTCTCGTATATAAAAATGTCTATAACTCCAAAACAAAATGAGATATTTTCACCAAATTTGACAAACATATATATGGGCACACTCTAAGGACACATAAAAAATTGGGTGGGATTGTGCCTCTTGGTGGCGCTATAATTGAACAAAACATGAAATTGCCATTGACTACAATAGAGTATTATGATATAAAATGCTATATTTCACAAATGCATTGGTGTACCATTACGAAACTTTGTATGTACTATCGAGACCATGACTTGAAAGTACTCAAATAGTTTTGAGACAGTGCCACCTTGTGGTCAAAAGTTATAATGACGTTTCAAATAAATGCTAATAGCTTTCTGTGAATTTTGCCTATTGTAATGAGACTGGTTCCTAATGTAATGGACATAGATTCCTTGGGTCATGCTGAGAACAGTGATACCAATGTTGCCATAGTCAGCCAAACTTCCTGTCCATCATTTAGATTTTTTTTTAAATCCTACTTTTTCGAACTCCACCTAGACCGTCAGTATGATTTTCACCAAAATCGAATCATATCATCTTCAGACCATGCTGACAATGTTATGGATTTTGTGTCAATAGACCAAACCGTTTTTGCATACCACAGCAACGAATTTGAGGCAAGATGCCAAAATGACATTTGAGGCTGTATCTCTGCAATGCATTGGCATATTGACACCAAACTTTGTGTGTGCCATTGTCAACTCGCACAGAACACACCACATCGATTTGATAACAGTGCCACCTATTGGTCAGACATGATAAGCCAATAAATCATGTTACTAGAGGTTGTATTTATGATTTTTTTTTAGCCATTTTAATTACAATCATCCTAAAATTGCTTGTTAGTCCCTTGTTTGCAATTTGGTCTGGAGGCTCCATGCCATGCTTACCCTCCTCAATTTTCCCTTGGAGTGCTTGCCCCTTAATTGCGCTGCAGTATATTCTTTTGTTTTTGGCTCTTCTGGCAGGTTTTCAAGCTTCTCGTTCTGCAAATTGTACAGTTGTATGGTGTATAGCAATATGTCCCAGCACCCACAATACTATCGACACTTTAACACAGCCTCAATTCTTCACAAAAGATGGATAAAAAGGCACAGGAAACAAAAACCTTGAAAAAAATATATACGAGCCTGCCAAATCCTTCCAAATCACAGAGATACACAGATTGGCATCCGGGTCTAATATTATCACAGTTAAATATGGTAGGTAATTTGCGGTGGTATTTTTACTTACAAATTAAACATGCCTATTCAACAGATTAGATCACAGACACCTCCGCTAAGTATAAATTACTAGAGGTCACCAAGTAATACTAATCCCGTGCGAATAGGGCTTAAGACAACGCACGAGAAACCAATAATGCGGAGACTCTCAATGGGGAATTGGTTCAACACTCAGCTGAATTGCTTGCCAGTTCACCACTGATCAGGTAAGGATCTGTCCTCGGGCCCGTTTACGAATCAAAAGGCTAGGCTCACCTTTGCAGAGGAACATGTTGTGTGGACAGAGAAGAACGGGTCCAAAGTTAACTTTAGTAATGAGAGCAAGTTTAATTTATTTGGGATTTATAGGAAACATTATATTCGGCGTCAAACTGGGAAAAGACTGAAGCCCAAGTGTGTAAAGAAGACAGTGAAAGGTGGAGAAAGAGTGGTTTAGGGGATTTTTCTGCAGCAGAGTTTGTGCCTTTTATCAGCTACATGGCAGAGTGATGCAAATGTTTATCATAACCTCTTTATCAATATTGTGGTGCCTTCCTCCGCTCCCCCCACTCAGCTCCAATATGGGTAAAGGCAGTCCTTGAAGCTAAGAACATGAAATAATAAATGCACAGGGTCCAATCCTTGGCGACAAAGTTATGGCTAAGAAACCTACTAAAGTTACCGAACTATGAAGAAGAGTGGACCCAGATCACACCAGCACAGTGTGAGAGACTAGTGATGTGCTGAAGTAATTCAAAGCAAGAGCCTCTACACCTCCAACTAATTTCTGACAGCTGAATAAAATTTTAGTTGTAATCTTTCGTGCTAATTTTGATCACCATTTTTGTTGTTCCTTTTTTTTTTTTTTTTTTTTTCAATTCTCTGTTTATTTTGTAAACCTTGTTAGTAGAGCAGTGGTATATCTACTGTTCATATTCCTTCAAATTTTGAGTGATGATAATCAACAATATTTCCCGTTCTCCACGGTACATATTTTCTGGTTCCAATTTTTTATTACCCTCTCCACAATTAAATTGTCTTCCTCCAGAGTACAATTGCTCACAATTTCTTTACCGAATGACTTTGCAAATGATGTTTCAGGTCCTTATGATATGTGAAACTCTTTTCACACTGATGACACTTGAAAGGCTTCTCTCCAGTGTGAATACTTATGTGAGTCTGAAGGTTTCCTTTTTGTGAAAAGCTTTTTCCACACTGAGGACAGGTAAAAGGTTTCTCTCCAGTGTGAACTCTCATGTGATCATCAAGATTTTGTTTGCGTGTGAAACTCTTTCCGCACTGAGTGCAAGTGAAAGGCTTCTGTCCAGTATGAAGTCTAATGTGAGTGTTGAGGCTTCTTTTATGCAGGAAACTCTTTCCACACTGATGACATATAAAACAGTCATCTTCTGAGTGAATCCTCGTGTGGTGATTAAGGGTTTCTTTACATTTGAATCTCTTTCCACACTGACCACATATGCAAGGCTTCTCTCCTGTGTGAATGTTCAAGTGAGTCTTGAGACTTTCTTTTCGTGAGAAGCTCTTCCCACACAGTTTGCAGGTGTATGGTTTCTCTCCAGTGTGAATTCTCACGTGGGCATTAAGGTTTCCCTTAAGTTTAAAACTTTGTCCACACAGTTTGCAGGTGTAAGGCTTCTCTCCAGTGTGAACTCTCATGTGGACTTTAAGATTTTGTTTTTGAGTGAAACACTTTCCACACTGTTGGCAGCTGAAAGGCTTCTCTCCAGTGTGAACTCTCATGTGGACTTCAAGGCTTTGCTTATTAGTTATATTCTTACCACACTGACAGCAGGTAAAATAACTGTTAGATCCGGTCTTCTGACCTCTTTTTTGTGAAGAAATCTCTTCAGTCTTTGAGGATTTTTCTTTACTCTTTAAATCATGACACTTCTCATCCTGATTTTTATCTTCCATTTCATTCAGTTCATCTTTCTGACTCTCCTCTTTCAGCGCCATCAGGTCTAAAGCAAAAAAACAAAAGACATTAAAGCACTAAAACCAACATAAAGCATCGAGCTACTAAAAGAAAAGATCTGTCCAAGAGCATCCTCGGCACTGTACGTTTTTATGTCTCTTTGTCAGGGACGGATTATGGCGCAGTGATGTCCTGGGCACGGACTGATTAAAGGCTCCTGAGTCTACTCGAAATTTGTGTTCCTTTTTTATTCTCAATACTCCCAAACGTACTAACTATATCATGAAACATTTCCATTCTCAAATATTAGTTATGTTATTTAATCTATAATGGACAATGAGCAAGTAGCCTACTGTTAGTGTGAACTAATAACTATGCATAAAACTAATCTTTTTACTTGTACCAGATAAGGGTGTCATGTCATAAAATATTTTTAATAAGACTGATTTTGTATTCAATGTGAATTGAATAAAAACATTGGAAGTTACATGGTCGCTGACAGAATTAAAGAAAAAGTGTGGTGTGATCAATCCAAACGCTACCAGGTGCCAAAAAAAAAAAGACTAATCATCATCATAATGATGACAATTCATACACAGCTGGCTGTTGCCTATAATAATAGTGTCAATATGAGTCAGAGTGATTGATTATTTCATTAAAAAAAAAACTTCCAGGATGATGATGTGATGGCATTCCTCGAGGAGGCCACGGCCATGGACCCTCGATTCAAGGCAAAGATGACAAAGAGTGAAATCTGGGATCGAGTAGTCGAGGCAGCAGTGAAGGAAGTACTCATTAAATATTTTCTTTCAGAATATGAGCAATGTTTACTATGAGATGTTTTTTCTTTAATGTTGAATTAATGTAATAATGTACATGACATTGATGAAGTCATCTACCTCAGTTGTTGTCTGACGAGGTAATGGGAGTGAGGGGTGAGCAACAGATCGAAGATGGAGAACAGCATGAAGAGGAGGACTTAGTAAGTTCAGTGTTTCCCATTCATTAACTAGACTGTGGCAGCCCGCCACAGTCTCTAATCTGTCCCGCCACAGTTTCATAATAAACCGAAGATATATTTATACTTCTCATATAACATAAAAGTTCTTTAACGTTGTGTTTCACGCCATTGCTTTGGCAAGTATCCGTCATTTAAAACCGAAGGCATAATATGACTTATCAAGTCTGTTTGTGCTGCTTGTTTCAAAGTGAAGCGCACACTTTGCGCACGCGATCGGCTCGAGATCCGGTGTTTCCGCGATTCCGCGACTGTGAACTCCGTTATTGAAGGTGCTTTGATTTTCGTGCGCGTTTGCTTTATTTTTACATTTGCATAATTTTCAACATTTTAATGGGAAAATGTGTACAGTATTTCATTAAATTAGTCCATGTCTGAAAACCGTTTCACAGAGGCTTTATTTTTTCCGCCAAAACATAAGCTCACCGGGTTTATCGTTGTAACCGTTGCCTTCAAATGAACAGACCGTGGCACAGAGAAAATCTGTTCAGGTACAGCAAGCTTCACTTTGTTCGGGAAGAAAACTATCAATATTGGGGTTGGGGTTTTATATGTTTATTCTGAAGGGAATGATTCAACAAAATTTTCGATGTTATTTTTTGTCCCGGTTCTTATCACTGCTGATCCATAATCGCCACCCTGTCAATGAGTGAATTTGCGTTCTCATTCAGCTTGTCTGTTTTTGTTTCATGCAGGTTTGATCTTTGTATCTTTGTTTGTATCGTGATTAAAATACAGTGGTTGCCTCTAATTTCCAATTGCTTTTGTAATTTTTGTTTTTAATGTTAATTATTGTAGTATATCAACTGTTTTCCTTGTCAAGTGAAAAATATTTTTATTGTCCAGTACATTTTCCTCAATTCACCAGCGCTGGCAGCAAGCAGCCTGCTTTGCAATGTAGAAATTAGACAAAAGGTATTGCAATTTCCTTACGTAGATAAGGAAAATACATACCTAGAAATTTTTATACAAATCATTTTCATTTTTTTCACAGTGCATTTGTTTTACAGTATATGGCTATTACTGTCATAGGAATAACAATAATATACAATTATTATTTACCGGATGGCCCGAATAGAGACGACCCCCCTTGTTCCAGATGTACCTTTTGGAAAAAGGCTTTTTAAAAGCCAAATCTTGTTTTTTTCTCAGTAAATCACATTTTGTCTTCAATTATTTTCATATTGCATATTTTTCCTATTTTAATTTTTGTTTTGAAAGTATGGTAAAAACTGGTAAAATGTACCAACAATCACATTTAAAAAATATACACTTTTAGATATACCATAAATTAAAAAAAAAACAAAACAGGTAGCCCATCTGAATTATGACATTTAGGCTATCCATCTAATAGCAACCTACCAAAATCTTATTAACAGTAGAAATAGAGTTGGTTCCAATCCGGCTAACATGACAGTCACGACTCATGCAGCTGTAATGTTTTCTTTTTCTTTTGTTTTTACTCGCGATCTTTACAACACGCATTACATTACGTATTTCATGGCACACTCGTTTTATGCGTATTTGACACCACCTATTTTTGTGGGTGTATTATTGCAGCACCTGAATATAAGACGACCGCGTTTTTTCAGATGTATTTCCAAGAAAAAAACATTGTCTTATATTCGGGTCAATACGGTATTATCATTCTATTCTAATTAGTTTGGCTTCCAAATTCACCAGTGACACTGAGACACTATATCACAACTAAAAAAAAAAAAAAAAGTTGAGGATCCCCCTTTAATTTCATTTCAAGAACAAGTACATTCACCAGCTTTTTTCTTTTAGTTTGCACACTGAACCCTTAATTTTGAACTCTCAAAGCACACCAGATTTATGAATTTAACTTTAAAATGTACAAAATTTTCTCCCTAGAGGGATCGAGGACCACCCACCACAGTCTCACAAAATCCTGTGGGAAACACTAAAGTTGGATATATTTGTGTGATGCTTGCTGTTCTAACAAGCAAGGAATAAAACGGACTACAATAACATGGTAAATCTTATATTTCAGCTTCCGAAACAAAAAGTCTCTGCACTAGAGGAACTCTTCGCAGAAGAGGACAGAAAGCTGAAGAGACTCCTCATTCAACAACAACACACTACACCAACCCTCCATGAGAAGATAAAGAGTGAAGTGTCAGTCTACAGAGCCTTGCCTCCCATTCCCACGTCCGAAGACCCTGTCCTCTGGTGGTGGGATAAGATAGACACTTTACCTTTTCTCGCACAGCTCTCCAGCATCTACCTGTGTGTTCCGGCTTCCTCAACTCCATGTGAAAGTGTGTTCTCGACACAAGGGGACATTCTCTGTAAGGAGAGATCACACCTGCTCCCTGATAAAGTCAATATGTTGATTTTCTTAAAATAAAATTATATAATTCATTACATTTATATAGCGCTTTTCTGGGCACTCAAAGCGCTTTACATAGAAGGGGGAAATCTCCTCAACCACCACCACTGTGCAGAATCCACCTGGATGATGCGACAGCAGCCAAAGTGCGCCAGAACGCCCACCACACATCAGCTTATTAGTGGAGAGTAGACAGAGTGAAGAAGCCAATCAGCAGAAATGGGGATGGTTAGGAGGCCATGATGATCAGAGGCCAATGGGCGGGTTTGGCCAGGATGCCGAGGTCACCCTCTACTCTTTTCGAAAGACATCATGGGATTTTTATTGACCACAGAGAGTCAGGACCTCGGTTTAACGTCTCATCCGAAGGACAGTGCTTTTTGACAGTATAGTGTCCCCATCCCTACACTGGGGCATTAGGACCCACACAGACCACAGGGTGAGCACCCCCGCTGGCCTCACTAACACCTCTTCCAGCAACAACCTAGTTTTCCCAGGAGGTCTCCCATACAGGTACTGACCAGGCTCAACCCTGCTTAGCTTCAGTGGGCAACCAGTCTTGGGCTGCAGGGTGATATGGCTGCCTAATAAAAATGGCCAGAGACGCCAAAGAAAATTCTCTTACATTCTGTTGTACTCCTATGCACATGGGCTGTTCAGATATGTTGTGCTGTGGTATGCTGAGGAAATCTTGCTCTCTCTGTCTCTCTCTCGCTCTTTTTGAAGGGCCTTTTTATTTAAAAAATGTGCTCTGTGTGCCTTTTTCGGTTTGCTTGGAGGCATTTGTAAACGGCAGTACTAAAGTTCAGCAGTAATTAAGTAACTAGAAATCTTCAACATCTTTTTCACATCATGTCTTATTACACCTATAAGTACCGGTATCGATATCGATAAAATGTAAACCATACCCATTCCTACTAATGAGTGGAATCAGGTGTGTTAGATGAGGGAGACATACAAAATGCACAGTGCTGGGAGTGCTCCAGGACAGCATTGAAAACCCCAGTTATAGACCAGTCTTAAATTGTACCATTAATTTTGAAAATATTAGAAAAATGGTGTCCTCTCAACTATGTATTTTGCAGATAAACAGTATTTCAATCAGGATTTAAGTTGCATCATGGCACATTATTAAAGTTACATTTCTCTTCAATTAAATTACAACATAGACCACAAAATTGTCTTTGGCAGCATGAGAATTATGTTGGCTACTGTGGACAAGTATTAGCATGGTTTAAGTCAGGAGTGTCCAGTCCTGCTCCTTGAACTTGATTAGCAGGTTTTGGTGCATTTAATTATCTCTGCCGGCCTTCCAAGAGTGGATTGGACACCCCTTATTTAAGTCCTATACATCTGGCCACTACCACATTGTTTGTGTAGATGAAGAGACGAGTGCCACAGTACTCAATATTAGGTCCTTTGATCTCTTTCTTCTTGTATATGTCTCCCCAGAGGGACATTATCATTAGTTTTTACTGTTATGATAATGATACTTCATGTTTCCTTGCAACCTGACAAAACTTCACACTTCTCTAAGTTAACAGAGTGTATTATTGATGTAAAATATATGGATAGTCATTTTCTATTAATAAATTCTGCCAAACAGAGATATTAATTATTGGACCAAAAACCTCTTAACATAAGCTGATAGATCTCAATTTATGTATCGCACAGAGAATGCATTACTACTGACAACAGCATTAGTGAAATTCCAATATTCTAACAGTTTGATTTAAACTCTCTTTTAAGTTGCATTTATAAAGATACTCTCCCACTCTGTCACACAAAAGCTTTTCAATCTTATTTTTGACTAATGTTCGTCAACTAGAAGAGGCTTTGACTGTGTCATTTGTATGTGAATGCTGTTTTACGTGAATCTTATGACACAAGTTTAGTACAAAGCTTTGTTTACAATAGAAACAATATAGGTTAGTATTTAAATGTTACATCACACCATGGAAACACTTGGATTCCTGCCGAATGAGAGAGGTACATGAGCCCATAAATCTAAAGCATGTCAGCTTTGTATTCTGCTTTGCAAACCGGTCACCCGATTTTCCCGCAAATTCAATGATATTCCATGAGTTATATCTATTATTATTAATCCTTTGTTTTGTAAAAATCACATATAGACAACAAATGTACAATTTATTACTTACTTTAAAGTGTTTGCTTTCTGGAAAATAAATGTTTTTGTCATAATTAAGTGGTAAATATTTTTCATTGGTTTCAAATCTTATATTGTGTTTAGTGTTAAGACCGTTTCACACTAAGCGTGATGCGAAAAAGCGAGGCGAATCGTCGACGAACGGTGCTTTCACATCGAGCGCAAAACAATTGATTGCCTTCTGCTAAATCATGCCTGCACACTAGGTGGCGCTGACCAGCAATGCATTTTTTCCTCAGATACGTGTCTCGTATGAGGTCCACTGCTCAGCATTAAATAAAGATAAATAAAGTTTGGTCCTACACCAGAAACACAAACTATCTATTATGATAACAAGAATACATCTTAAAATATAAATAGCTACATTTGAAAATGTATGTGATTTTTTTTTTTACGTTTTTTGCTCAAAACCTACTTTAAACCATCATCGAGTGCTTGTAATAACGTCCGATTGAGAACTAAAGTGAATTTTTATTATATAATAGGCAGACATGCACTCTTTGTATGTTTTAAAATGGATTGATAGCGACACCTGCTTGTCATTTGTCATAAACATCCTTTATTGTTAGAAAAATATCATCAGCTGCATAAAACACAAACAGAAAATACTCGTCATAATTATGTCTATTTGCTTTCATATTTAAAGTGTAGAAAATGTTTCTCAAATTTTTTTTCATACGTAATGGCAGGAGATATTATCCCATGAATGACAGATCTCGAGTGAATGCATTCTGACACTCACGCATGTGGAAGAAACACAGCTTCTTAGCTGTGATCTTAGCTTAAATCTAATTGGACGGCCGATTCATTGCGGAGCGACAGGAAAAAAAACTGACACACAGGATGACAAAAATCCTCGCTTTTTCGATCTGCTAATGAAAACACCTGGTGTGAATAGCCCCATAGGAATCAGGGAATCTTCCGTCCAATCGTTTTTTTTATTTAATATTGAAATCTGAAAAATGAAAAATGGCACATATTTCGTTTTTCAATTGTTCAAACACAATGAAAAATCAAGAATGCGGCTTCATTTTTAGTTTTTACGTTCAGGGATAGAAAACGAATAAACAACTTGAATATTCGATCTCTACTTGTGGGCGGGAATGAAACGCCCCTCTCCGCTGATTGGTCAACCAAACATTACAACATAATAATAGTCCTCCACTTCTATGGATTCTTAACATGTTTATTTCTACTACATTTTATCTCTTCATCAAACAGCCAGATTAATGAATGGCTTGACACATACCGTACCGAGGCAGAGCATTTTGGTCTTTTGGCACACCGCCTGATCCACCTATCAAAATTTGTGTGGCAAAGCTGCGCGACGCACTGCAGCGCGGGGAGAATGTATTGTAGTGAAGCGCAGACCACTATTAATTTATGTGAACATACAGTCATAACTTTTGTTTTAGACAATACGCTGCGTTTTGGACAATGGAGGAACTTAAATAACATGACCGATATGAAAAGAAATGATTTTGTATAATTTACCTTCACAGCACATCTATTATTTTTCTATTTTGAGTTTTATTCATAGAGCACTTTATACAAATTTAGGAAAAATAATATGTTGTTATCCCACTGGCATGGAACTATTTGTTCCTCAGAGTGCTTGTTTCAGTGATTGACTTGATGAAATGTGAATTTGACGTCATGATTTGAAGGTGAACTCGTTTGAGTTATAACATATCCAAACCCTGAAATAACACTTCGAACAATAAGCCAGTGTCAGCAGCGTCAGAAATTAACTTTCCCATAAGGGACAACTGATTTTCCGTTTTTTATTTATTGATTGATTGACCTTTTACCTTTTGTATGTCATCTTTAATGTTAAATTCTTACATCAAATACATTAGAATAATATGAGGCTGTTACCAATTAAATCAGTATTCAGAGATATAGAACCTGTGTCTGAAGATGCTTTTAGATGTATTTACAGTTTAATGCTGATCAGACGGCTATTTGTGTATTTACATAGCAATTACAAATGTATAATGAAATGAGATTAATGTTTTATACAACATTTTTAATACAAAAATATGAATAAAATGAAACGATACTTGAATTATGAAAGTAATATCACCACTAGGTGGCGGTAAGTCATTGTTTTAATAAAGGAGCCTTTTATTCAATCAATTCGCTCAAAATGCTTCATTCATTCATTCAGGAATAAAATCAAGCGGCTGTCTATAATAATTGGTCATTAAATAATAATGGTTTTAAAGAGAAGGATACTCAACCACTCTATGGCGTCTGCTGCGAGTCAGTCACCCACGGTTTCCTGTGAACTTTGGTTTAATTTGGCAGAGAAAATAACAATTTTGTATGCCATCAGTTAGCTGGCCAATACTCAATAAAGTTTATTTAATTAATATTGTCTAAAGCTACCCATGTTCACATAAATTGATAGTGGTCTGCGCTTGTCTACAATACGTTCTCCCCACGCTGCAGTGCATCGCGCAGCTTTGCCACACATTTTTAATAGGTGGTTCGCTAAATCAGGCAGTGTGACAAAGATGTAGGCTAGTAGGTAGTTGTGAGTGCAGGTGCAAAGTAAATTAATATTTATGAGATAAACTAATATTTCACAGGTAGGTTGCAGAATTTATGCCTACACAAAAGAAAGCGCTGTCTAGGCTCTGCCTCGGTACGGTTCGTGTCAAGCCATTCATTAATCTGGCTGAAAAAGATCAAATGTAGTAGAAATAAACATGTTAAGAACCAATAGAAGTGGATGACACTTATGGTTTTTAAGGACTATTATTATGTTGTAATGTTTGGTTGACCAATCAGCGGAGAGAGGCGTTTCATTCGCCCACAAGTAGAGATCAAAAATTCAAGTTGCTTATTCGTTTTCTATCACTGAATGTAAAAACGAAAAATGAAGCCGAATTCTTGATTTTTCGTTTTGTTTGAACAAATGAAAAACGAAAAATGTGCAGTTTTTTCAGATTTCAGTATTCAATTTAAAAACGATTGGACGGAAGATACCCTGATTAATAGGATCTATTGTTTCAATTTAAAAGCAACATCGCACCGAATTTTCGCATTGAGCATGAAAAGGCCTTTGCACAAAAATAATGTTTTTGTTTAGGCTACTTGTGTGTTATTTTTGCTAATTTAACTTGGAAACTTGGAAGTAGGAGCTACTCAGGTGCACTTTAGTATTTGCCTGGTCATGTGATCTCAACAGGTCTGCCCACAAGAGATGAATCACTCAATGTCAAATAGTGAACTCGCTTCAGCTTTGAGAATGAAAACTAACCTGTTTGTTCCTCGGTCTCTTCTTGTTTCACTCTGAATGTTTCTTTAATCTTCATGTCTGCACTCTCCTCTTTAATAGATGGCATCTTTGTAATTGTGTGGATCTCAGTTGCTTCACCAGGAGTTTTTCGGTGTGTTTGGACACTCTGTCATGTTTAAGATGAGATTAACAGAAAGAAATAAACATCCAAACTAAATCTCTGGGTGCATCTCAATCAGTTCAGTAGTCAGCACATTGGCAAAAAAGTCAAAGTGATAGTGGTCTTAAATGGTGTGATTAAAAAAAAAACTCAAAACTAGCTCTACAAATTAGAGCTAGCTCTAGAACACAAATTATGCAAAGACTTAAATGTAGGGAAGGCGATTTCAGAAAAGCTAGCGATAGCAAGCTAGATTTAAAAGCAAGGTCCTCAGGCTACGTTTACACGGCAACGATGTAGTCAAAAACCGAAGTTTTTTCCCTTGCGTTTTTAAAAAGTATCACGTATACACGACATTTTCAAAACGATTCGCGTTTACACACATACCCGCGAAAACGGCCAAAAACGCTGTATTATGTATGCCAGGCCAGTAGTTGGCGCGGTCTTGTTAGTAAACAGTACCGGTAGGGAAGAGACGATTATATGATGTATATCAGTGGTTCTCAAACCTGTCCTGGAGTACCCCCAGCCCTGCACATTTTGTATGTCTCATCTATCACACCTGATTGAAGTGGGTGTGTCAGATATAGGGAGACGTACAAAATGTGCAGTGCTGGGGGTACTTCATGGAGAGGTTTGAGAACCCCTGATGTATATGATGCGTCTCCGCTGTTGTTGGTTGTAATATTGGTGAAGTAAATCCACACTTTGCTGAAGAAGCGTTAGCAAACTCTTGAGCAGCAACAACAGTGCCATGTACTCCGCCATTGTTGTGTATGTTTGTTCTCGCTTGCCTTTAAAATCGACACGTACTGCGCATGTCTACATACCTAACACGAACTGCGCACGCGCAAGACGTCACCGTTTTCAAAGATTCCCGTATAGGGTGTTTACAAGGAAACGATAACGGTGGCATTTTCAGAAACTTCCAGTTTGAAACCCATTTTTTGTCGTGTAAACGAACAGGCAAAACGCATAAAGAGTAGTGTTGGGTCCCCGACCCCCCCCTCCCCCCCAGTTCTTGAACAATTCGTTCATTTTGAACGAATCTTTAATGTGACTCGGGAAGAACGATTCGTCTCGGGGAGTGATTCGTTCAGTCGCGCATATGTCGCGCAACAATCCTATAGGTTCTGGACTGAAATTAGTCAGTGTTCACGACTCTGGTTGAGTCCATTCGTTTCATAACACACGTGACAGCCCCATAAGTTTAACCTATGCACTCTGAGCCGGAAAGAGAATTGATTAGTTCATCTCTCGAGTCTTCGGGTTTGATCTATCGTTCATCACGTGACAGCCCCATAAGCCCAAACCCGAAGACTTGTCAGATAAGATGTGAGGTGAGCCAATCATAGACTGAAGACCCAGGTAAACAATGAAATAATCTTTTCTGTTTCTTATAGCAGTTTTGTATTGTTTGTAGTGTGATCAACGTTTGCGTAAGTAGTAGACGTGTTAGGGAAGTAACACGTAACATTTTAATTATATTTTGCTAAAATGAACGAAATGACTCGAAAAAAGATTCGTTCATTTTGCTGAACGAGACCCAAAGGTCCGAGTCGGTAAAATGATCCGAACTTCCCAACACTAATAAAGAGTTTCCCGTTTTTGTCTGAAAACGTTGTCGTGTAAACGGCCCCTCAGGCAGAACAGAGACTAACCTGCGACACGATGAGAGACCGCGTTGGTGGATGATTGAATGCAACGCTGTCAAATTACATCACGTGTCATTCGCCGTGAGCAAATATTACAGTGCAAAGCGCGTAATGTTACAATAATAGCACCTTTCATTCTCGCTGGAACACGCTGATGACGTATCATGTATGCAGAAACAGGGTGTGCAGAGGTATGCAAATACATATTTTGACAGGCAGGCAGGACAGCCTATCGTAATATTCGGACCGAACATTTTGATTGGTCCTACGCCTTCCATAGACAATATAAATAAATGTAGGCCACTTCATATAGTGATTGCTATTGATTTTCTACCAGCATAACAAAAAATGTTTTCGAATATTAACTCATCTTTGGACAACCACAATAGGTTTTTTTTTTCTTTTCTATTTTTGTTAAAAAATGGTTTAAAGATTTAAAGAGTTTATCATTTTTTTATATTTAGTTTTTTTGTAAAAACCTGTATCTCAACTGTAAATCATGTTTTTTTTTTTTATAGTCATTTTACAATTTAATACATTACCATATACATTGTACTACCCTGCTCATATAGAATTCATTTTTATTTTTAAATTCATTTTTGCAGGTCTTAAACAGATCCTGCTGACAGTTGCACACTGCCAGCATCTAGAATGATCTTGATCAGCATTTTAGTGTTCATACTCTCTCAGCTTGTTATATTTTACAGTTTGTCAATTGATAGACGTTTGTAGGCTTTGCATATACATGTGCAACCCTCAAAAGCCTGAAACCACAGAGCCCCCCACATAACAAATCACAATTTAACCCCAGATCATCACACGTTTGTGACTCGGTGTATTTACGCCATTTTGAGCAGCAGGTGTCCTCAGCCTGCGGTGATTCGAGAGATTCGATTCAGTGAATCATTTGGCGAAGCAATTGATTCAATTGACTCGGAGTTCTGAAAAGCTCCGTTTCTCTCATAACTGCTTGCCAGTGCCCGAATTAGTGTTTATTATAAACGGTTTCACGAAATAGGGAGCGAAAATGAGACGCACCATTTCTGTTACTCGTGTAATACTCGCTTTATTCACCAAAAACGTTAAGAGATATGATAGAATTCATTACAATGCTTTATTCAATATTAAATCATTCATTTGCATCGCTTGTAATATCTATAACATTGATTAAACGGTTTGCATGGATTTAAATCGCTTAAATGGTTAAGAATACAAACCTTTCCTCAGCATAATCACCAAAGCTGTAGGAGCGTGGCGCAGTCTTATGACGTCATATCATCAGCCCAAATAAAAGTCCTATTCACATGCTGCCTAAAATCACAAAAGGACACAAGAAATAAAATCCTCTGACCTCATTTACACTTGCATCCAAATGTAAATACAGTTTGTCCAGTGATGTGCTAAAAAAACGTTTAAAAATGATAAAGAGGGTGACATATTGTCTGGGGTCATTCCTGCTATCCAGTCACATTTTGGCTTCATATTTTTTTTGGGGGGGGGAAAGTAGGTTTTTAATGTTTCTAGCATTCTACCAAAATGGTGACATGTTTAACATTTAGAAATACATATTGGTCAAGCATAGCATATATACATAGTTATCACAAAATGTTAATAATATAAATGTTAAACAATAATGAACATTTCTTGGATAGTATGTGTCTCTTATGCCATTATAGTATTTTTGAATCTTGAAACAATATCAAAACAATTATTGATGAATAGAATATGTCTTGATTATTAAGAACAGGTATTTTTGTGCCCATTTTTGCCAGCAGGATGGTAAATAATCCAAACATTTTGCTCAAAAACACATTTTCTGAGGTGAGGAGCATTAACAGCATATGTAAGACAAAAGTATGCCAAACATTTAATGTTGCTGTCAAATTATCATTTCAAATGACTTGTCTAACAGGGTGAAACAGAGCATAACAGGGTGGAACACCAGTGTGAACGGGTTCTAACAGTGGATGAGCTTTCCGTCATTGTCCTGCATGGTTTGCCATCTGTAATGTGTGGAAGTGAACCTATATAATATTGTTTCAAAACAAACAAACAAAAAATCCCAGATTTCCTTTGGGGGAGGGACACAAAAAATAGCTCCTTATCAAAATCAGTCATGATGACAAGTGGCAAAACAATTCTCTGTTTAGGTGGCTAGAGAAATAATACAAATTATAGAGGTCAGACATAAGAAATTATTTTTGATTTATAACTGATTAAAATAAAGATGCTGTAATTCATTTGGATTAACTAGATTAACAAATAAACACAAAAACCTCCATATGTACCTCCAAGTTGTGTGATCTACCTGTAAAGACCTTTTATTGAGGGCCTGCGGTTCTTTGATCAGGCACACTATCTGATTGTCAGCATACCAGCTGCTGTCTTATCTTGGGCCCGGCCAGAAGAATTTATTGATTCCATTGCAATGCATGCAGTTGAAACCCCTGTATGTTGTCATCCTCTACATCAGTGGTTCTCAAACTTTTTACAGTGGCGTACCCCCTGGGGCATTTCACATTCTTCTGCGTACCCCCTCTCTTCCACTTAGACCGCAGTCACACCTTTTCTATTAAAGGGGTCATATGATGCGATTTCAATTTTTCCTTTCTCTTTTGAGTGTTACAAGCTCTTGGTGCATAAAGAAGATCTGTAAAGTGCAAAGACTACGTCTCAATCCAAAGAGATATTCTTTATAAAATTTCAGTCAGCCACGCCTACCTAAAACGGCTCTTTCTAACATGCCCCCACATATCTATGTCACTGTTTGGGAAGATTTGCATAACGCCACCCCAAATGTTCACGCAAAGAAAGAAAAGGCGTAACTTTTATTCTCGCTGTATTATTGTTGCCGCCGCCATGTCCGCTAGGCCGCTGTGTTTTCCGTTGTGAAAGCGAAACTACTTTTGTTTGGCCTTCCAAAAGAGGCGATATGGCTTCGTCATGCCTGGAGCTTATCCGTGCTGGTCACTGAGGAAATACAACAACATCGCGCTGTGGATCGCCAGATCGGCTTTCACCGTGAACGAAGCGTCCATGTGGTTGCCGCAGCCCTCCGGACGCTCCTTCATCGAATCCGCCGTCCGCACCGTTTCTCAAGCCCCCGGCCTCTTCTCACTGTAGGCCGCTGTGTGTGACGCTGTGTTTTGTTGTGACAGCGAAACTACTTTGTTTAGTCTTCCAAAAATGGCCATGACTAGAAATCAGTGGTTAGGTTGTATTTACAACACCGTTCCAGAACACTTCAACCCAAATATCAGATGTGTGCAGCACATTTTATGGTGGACTGTTTCCTGATCCTGGAAGAGTGGATTACAATGCCGGCTGTTCTGACTCATAGATTGTAAGTAGGTTTTTTATATTTAAAGAGTTTTTATATTTTATATATTTAAAGCGAGTTTTTTGGGCAGTGTAGAGTAGCACTTGTTGTTTGTCATTTCTCCGATCACAAATGCAGACATGGGTTTATGTTTATTATTTGTGCCCGGGGGCGATGCCTACGCAACGGCGTACAAGACAGAATAGTCATTAAATAATCATAATTTTGTCCCACTGATGCAACGAATGCCTGTTTAGAATAGTTTTTATAATTTTTTTGCTCGTCGCTCCGTCGGACCACTGCATCACAGTATGGTAGGGCGTAACATTTCCGTCACAAGCTTGAGGGTATTCGGCCAATCATAACCCACTGGATAGCTGGCCAATCACAGCACACCTTGCTTTTCAGACCGATGAGCTTTGTAAAAATCGACGTGTTTCAGAAAGGCTGGGCATAGATTAGAATTAATAATGTACAGTATGTGGAAAATATGTGTTTTTAACCTTAAACCACATAAACACATTTTATTACACCAAATTCACAAAATAAACTTTTTAACAGCATCATATGACCCCTTTAAAGGACAATATTTGCACCCTTAAACTGATTTACAGGTGCATTTTTTACCTTTATAGAGGCAAATATTTTCTATCCTTATTAATTGTATGTCATGTTTTATTTCATAATTCTTAACAGTTTCCCATTCAGTGTTATTATCAATATGGCGATTAAAATAAAGCAATTAATATGATAACTCGAACAAAAAAGGGGTGGATACTTGTAGATTTTAACAATAAAACACCAATAGTGGCGGCAAGTCCGCTGTCTTAAGGAGCCAGGCGTCGCGGCATTCAGTCATGTCCTTCATTCAGTTAACGAGCTAAACTTGCTTGTAGTTATGAATGGTTAATAATCACTGACTTCCAAATCGTCAAAGCGCAGATTTCTTCACATACTACGAAAACACGCTGTATGACTGGGACGCCACAACCAACAGATGATACGGATTTCGTTGCAAAATAGAACAAATATGACAATATTCTGTTCAAAATGTAGGCTACATTTAAAATGTAAAATATTCACTTAATATTACCTTTTATGTTGAACTGTTGTAAAAATTAATGGCATATTTGCCATCGTTTGGATATTCAGGGAAATTTGCATTCTTGCTCGTATCTTAAACATGAAAACAATAACACGCACAGAGTGTGTCTGTATCAAAGAGAGTTTAAATCGATCTCAAATATGAAGAAAGAGGAAAATATCTGCACACTAATAAAAAAGAAATAACAAAAACTGGGAGATATTTTCAGGTGAGTGTACTCAATACTTTTTATTTGTTGTTCATTTTGTAAGGGTGGTTTCCCTACAGTGGTTCAGGCTGTAGGATTGGCGAATGACTAAAGAAACGTTATCAGCATGATGGTATAAAACTGTACATTTCTTGTCTGTTACCACCCACTGCCACTTATACCAACGACGGAAATAAGCAGTTATAATAGCTAAATGTGTGGGAGAGTGTTGCTATTGTGTGACTATATTGTATTGGTAGCACTTCAAAGGTAATGTTGATTCAAGTCTAGTTAGCACATAATTTATGGTTTATTAACAGTATTTTGTTATGGTTACACTTAAATTGGTTACAAAATAGATGAAGGATGGTAAAACATGTACATTTAAAGGTACCCAGCATGTGTGTAAAATATTACCTGAGAGGAAGAAAAAGAGGGAGGGCAGAGCCCCAAGAAGTGCTCCAACAAAGAAAAGAGCCCGAGCTACAGTTACAATCTTCTTTCATCCCTTCCTTGACCATGTGACTAAAAACCAACTGTGAGACATTCAAAAGGACCAATCAGCAGATTACAGGTTCACCCACTGGGCAAAAGGTGTGACAATTAGTAGACCCCCGATGTATATATTGATCTACAGGCCTTGATCACTATCAGCACCTCTGTGCCTTCAGGAATGCCAAATGGCTCTTTTGTTATTCAAGATTTGGGTTTGGGACAGGAAAGCAGAAGTCTTTGATCATTTTCAACCCTACACTTGGATCAGTATTCTAAAATGAAAAGCTTTTGAGACACATGTAAGGTTCTGGATAGAAATTATTTAGGTGCAACTACATTCTTCTGAAGAAACCACTAATTATTTGGACCAGTATTCTAAAGTGAAGATCACGGTAACCCATTAGTAATGATTTAAGTGTTACCAAATCTAGCAAAATGAATTACTAACCAGAATCTTACAAAAACTTCAAAAGTTTACAATGACTTCAGTAATTACTAGTGAGTTATCACAATCTTCACTTTAGAATACTGGTCCAAAAAATTTGTAATTCCTTTATGCTGCGTTCACACCAAACGCGAATAGAGCGTCTGGTGCGAATGATTTCAATGTTAAGTCAATGTAAAGACGCGTTTACGCGCGTCTGGAGGTCTTGCGGCGCGAATGAGGCGTTTAGCGCGATACGTGCGAATGGTGCTTTTTGTGCATTTACGTGTCTGACGCCCGAGTTGAAAAATTTTAACTTTGGCGTCAATTCGCGCCGCGTTAACCAATCAGGAGCCTGCTTGCTGCTGTGGCGGCAGGCCCGCCTGGAGTCACTCATTCTAAATGGAGGAACGACTGATATTATCAGTGAGCAGTCACCCAGAGATTTATGACACAAGTTCATATTTCTATAGAGACAGGAATAAAAAGGACCTCGCTTGGAAGAGTGTCGGTGAGGAGATTGGGCAACCTGGTAAGTTGTAAATACACATTTCACTTTTGAGTCACGTACACGTTTATCGACCCGCGGCCTTCCCGCCGTTTTTTACAACTATTTCCCCCCTACAGCTACTTTTCACTAACAAGATAATGTGTTTATTCAGAGGACGTGTGCAGAAAAAAGTGGAAAAGCCTCAGGGACACCTACCTGAAGGAGAAGAAGAAGGAGATGGAGAAGAGGAGTGGGTCAGCAGCAGGGTCAGTGAAGAAGTGGAAGTACTCACAGATCCTGGGATTCCTCGAGCCCTTCGTCACCCCACGGGAGACCACCAGTAACATGGGGGGGGGTCGAGGCCCAGGTCATAGAGTACAACCACCCCAGGGACCAGGGAGAGGGAGAGGCGGAAGCAGGGGATACGGAAACAGGTGAGTTTTCCAATTAAGCCAATTTACAAGGCACATACAGTGGGGCAAAAAAGTATTTAGTCAGCCACCAATTGTGCAAGTTCTCCCACTTAAAAAGATGAGAGAGGCCTGTAATTTTCATCATAGGTATACCTCAACTATGAGAGAAAATGAGAAAAAAAAAATCCAGAAACTCACATTGTAGGATTTTTAAAGAATTTATTGGTAAATTCCTCGGTAAAATAAGTTATTTGGCACCTACAACAAGCAAGATTTCTGGCTCTCACATACCTGTAACTTCTTCTTTAAGAGGCTGCTCTGTCCTCCACTGGTTACCTGTAATAATGGCATCTGTTTGAACTTGTTATCAGTATAAAAGACACCTGTCACAACCTCAAACAGTCACACTCCAAACCTTATCATGGCCAAGACCAAAGAGCTGTCAAGGACACCAGAAACAAAATTGTAGACCTGCACCAGGCTGGTAAGACTGAATCTGCAATAGGTAAGCAGCTTGGTGTGAATAAATCAACTGTGGGAGCAATTATTAGGAAATGGAAGACATACAAGACCACTGATAATCTCCATCGATCTGGGGCTCCACGCAAGATCTCACCCCGTCGGGTCAAAATGATCACAAGAACTGTGAGCAAAAATACCAGAACCACACGGGGGACCTAGTGAATGACCTGCAGAGAGCTGGACCAAAGTAACAAAGGCTACCATCAGTAACACACTGCGCCACCAGGGATTCAAATCCTGCAGTGCCAGACGTGTTCTCCTGCTTAAGCCAGTACATGTCCAAGCCTGTCTTAAGTTTGCTAGAGAGCATTTGGATGAAGAGGATTGGGAGAATGTCATATGTCAGATGAAACCAAAATAGAACTTTTTGGTAAAACCTCAACTTGTCGTGTTTGGAGGAGAAAAAATGCTGAGTTGCATCCAAAGAACACCATACTTACTGTGAAGCATGGGGGTGGAAACATCTTGCTTTGGGGCTGTTTTTCTGCAAAGGTACCAGGACGACTGATCCGTGTAAACGAAAGATGAATGGGGCCATGTATCGTGAGATTTTCTTCCATCAGCAAGGGCATTGAAGATAAACGTGGCTGGGTCTTTCAGCATGACAATGATCCCAACACACCGCCCGGGCAACGAAGGAGTGGCTTCGTAGAAGCATTTCAAGGTCCTGGAGTGGCTAGCCAGTCTCCAGATCTCAACCCCTTAGAAAATCTTTGGAGGGAGTTGAAATTCCGTGTTGCCCAGCGACAGCCCCAAACATTACTGCTCTAGAGGAGATCTGCATGAGGAATGGGCCAAAATACCAGCAACATTGTGTGAAAACCTTGTGAAGACTTACAGAAAACGTTTGACCTCTGTCATGGCCAACAAAGGGTATATAACAAAGTATTGAGATGAAATTTTGTTATTGCCAAATACTTATTTTCCACCATAATTTGCACATAAATTCTTTAAAAATCCTACAATGTGATTTTCTGGAGTTTTTTTTTTTCTCATTTTGTCTCTGATAGTTGAGGTATACCTATGATGAAAATTACAGGCCTCTCTCATCTTTTTAAGTGTGATAACTTGCACAATTGGTGGCTGACTAATACTTTTTTTCCCCACTGTATAGGCTGTCATTGTTTACAGATGAAGAGAATAATGTAATCTCTCTACGACTATTGTTATCAACGTGTTGTATTAACATATAGTATTGTCTTGACAGAGCCTACAGATAATGAAGAGACTGATCCTAGATCCCCTGCCGCTTCTCCTGTCTCCCCAGTCCCTGGTCCTTCACCCCCTGCTGCTGCACCCACAGGTGTGTGAAGGCAATAGTACAAACAATATTTGAACATGTTACGTGCAGAAAACATCAGTACAGTATCCACTCGTAGCTTTAACATTCACATAAAGGCAAAACAATTTGTGAATTAGTCCCTTTACTAATAATCATTGTATTTGTAAATGCAGACTCAATTCTATTGCAATGTATGCCACCAATCATCTGCATACATACTTTTTAACTATGTTCATTTACATGTTTATCTTCCTGATGTTTATATGTCTGAAGTATAACTTTAATTATGTAAAATATGTTAAAGCAAGTTCAAAACAATTTCACACTTGTATTTAAGCACTGGCTATGTATGTCACTCACTCCCAATATCTGGACAATTTTGTTATTTCAATTATCATCTTTCTGTCTTATTGCACTGTGTGTTGTATTTTTGATTTCACAGGCCAGCAGAGTAGGAGAGGCACCCGGCGTCCCCGTGATGGTCCGTCGGAGGTGGAGCAGACGCTGCTCGAGCTCCTGAGGCGTCCTCCAGCCCCACCACCACCACCACCACAGTCTGCTGATGAGCACTTCCTCCTCAGCCTTCTGCCTTTTCTGCAGAGCATGCCGCCTCATACAAAAGAAATTATAAAATTTAAAATGTACAAATTGGCGATGGAAAACAGCACCGTTGTGCTAAATTTGGAACAATCGGACCCCCACAGTAGGCTTTAAAAAAAATGAGGCAGCAGGCTCTGCAGGAAACGCAGAATGCCCTCCTTCCTCTTCTCCTACATTTTGTTCCCTGAGGCTCTTCCACGTTCCAAGCGAGGTCCTTTTTATTTCTGTCTCTGTATGTAAATAGTTTGTACATGTTGTATTTTTTTAAGTTTATATTCAAATTATGTTATGTTTGGCCTGAATAAATTATTTTGAAATATGACTAAATGCCTGGTGTGGTTCTAATGCACAACAAAGCAAGTGTTTTATCACATAAAAACTTGATTTCAATATATGACACATATTCATTTTGTATTGAATGCTATTTATTCCATATCTAAATCTTGATTATATGAAACATGTATTATAATGTAAAGACAACCAATATACTTTAGTGTGTCTGGACAGTGTTGTGTGAGGAAAACAAAGAAATCACAGGACAGGTTAATTACTTTTGGAGGCTGGCTCCATTCATCATCAAAACAAAAATAAATGCCAGATTATTTTACAGTAATAACCTGAAAAAAGAAACGGCACAGACCTATAGAATTATTATACATCAAATGAGGAATGACCTTGTTCAGCTATGTTAACTATGAATGTTTTTATCATTTTACCTGCTTTTATCATTTTACCTTATATACTAACATGGAAAACCTACCATTTGAAAAAGTTAATGACTCCGGGTCTAAAATTATTAAATGTGCATTGTTGTGGTGGACCTGACAGCCTGGAACTGGGCCAGCAGGAGTAGAGCAGACAGATAGACCAGACACAGTGCAGCCATGACCTGCAAACAGAGAGGAGGCAAAACAAAACAACATACAACCAATAATCTTCTAAACATATTGCATTTATCTTAAAAAATTATATATACATAATATATATATATATATATTATAATATATATATATATATATATATTAATATATATATATATATGGCTTCAAACCTACTCTGTCGCGCCAATGCTACGCTCCCTCTGCCGAGAAGTGTGCCATGAAGACATCCCTCACCCGGACTGCCTCTCTGGAGGAGTAGTTTGCTGCAACCCGACCCAGACCTGGCAGCGGCTCCTCTCCAGCCCCTCACAGCAGGTGCCTCTCTCCCCTCCGAACACCTCATGAAGTTGTGGAGAACACATGTCGCCTTCACACACTTCTCCGCAACTTCAGGGTGGACCTCGATGAGCTGCCGGTACATCCTCCACTGTGAGGAGAGGATGCCAAAGGCGTTCTCCACCACCAGCCGGGCTCTGGAGAGACGGTAATTGAAGACACGCCTCTCTGGAGGAAGGGTGCGTCCAGGGAAGGGCCGCATGAGGTTCCTCCGCAGCGGGAACGCCTCATCAGCGACGAAGACATGGGGCTGGGGTCCTCTTTCTTCAGCACCAGGTAGAGGCTGGTCAGTAGGCAGATGAAGTGTGCCAGCCCGGAGAGCCTGTCCAAAGGCGGAGTTCGCCAGAATCCCACCGTCACTGGTCCTGCCGTACCCCCCAACATCGATCACCCGGAAGCGATACTTCGCATCCACAACTGCAAGGAGAACGATGGAGAAGGTTCCCTTGTAATTGTGGAACTGGGATCCTGAGTTGGGGGGTGCCTTCATCACCACATGCTTCCCATCCACCGCTCCACAGCACAGAGGGAAGTTCCACCACTCCTGGAATCCCTCTGCGATGGACCTCCAGTCATCAGTGGTGGGCACAGCGATGAAGTCCTCCACAAGGCAGTCCCAGATGGCAGTCACTACCTGGGGGACGATCTGGCACACCGTGGAGACACCAACCCTGTAGCTGGACGCTATGGTCCTGAATGAGTCCCCAGTGGCAAGAAACCTAGAAAACATTGTTATAAATATTATTATAATGTTATTATAATAATATAATATTATTATAAGTACACTGCAATAGTACCACTTTATTGAATTTAAAGGAAGCCTAAATCACAAATTAACAAGGATTAAACCGTGACTGAAAAACCAGGTCTAAACCAGGACAAAAGTAGGACTCAACCAGGTCTAAACCACGATTATACCAGAATAAAATCAGGTCTAAATAAAACTAAATCAGGACTTAAAATACAAAGACCTACTGAGTATCACTAGAAAGAGCACCAACAGTAGTATCCGTAGTTTGAGAAACATTGATAGCATAGCGTATTTTAGCATACTGTATTTAATATATATAATATACTGCATTTAAAATACATACACATTTACTAACCGAAGACAGATGGACAGGCGCTCCGCAGCTGGGATAGAGCGCCTGTAGTTGGTGTCCTGGAGGGTGATCCTCGCTGCGACGCGGGACAAGAGGTCATCAAATTGGGTGCGAGACAGGCGGAAGTACCGCTGAAATCGGCCGTCATCCAGGCGCAGCTCCTGGAGCAAATGATGAAACTCGCCAAACTGGGAACGCCTCCGGAGGGTCTGGTGGACCCAAGTACGGCGACGCTAACCCCTACGCCGCTGTTCTGCTCTCCAGAGCAAATACAAAGCGGTAACTCTCTCGATGAATGCTCGATCAACATCAGCCATCTTGCAAACAGACAACCGCCTAGCACTTGCCCCTCCCACAAGAAGCAGATTTCGCCTCGGACGCGCGTCAATTTCGCTTCAAACGCTTGTTTTTTACGTGTGTCTATTTCGCTCTAGACGCGCGAATGCATTCAAAATGTTCAAGCGGCAAACTAGACGCGGTAGATGCGAATTTGACGCTCTATTCGCGTTTGGTGTGAACGCAGCATTAGAAGGATGTAGTAACAGCTAAATAATTACTATCCAATACTTTACAGAGCCCTCAAAAGCTTACAATGATTTCGTGATCATTGTCGTGATCTTCCCTTTTTGAATACTGATTTAAAATTAGTTATTCCTTCTGAAGAATTTGGTAATACTTGAGTCAATACTAGTGGGGTACCATGACCTGAGTGGGGGGGGGGGGGCCACTTTGAATAATTTAATATATTATACTGGGAATTCTCGCTGGCGCAACCTGATGGCTGCCTCCGTGGCGTGCTCCGCAGTTGTTTTTATGTTTTTGTTAGTTTGTCCTGTCTTTAGTTATATCCCTGCAATCAGTTTCACCAGAGACGAATTGATGGACATTCGGCAGTACACACCACCCGATATTTCACTTGTTTTTTGACTATTCTGATGTTTTGCTGGACATTGTAGTCGGGGGAGCTGCTGCGCTGATCAAGCACTTCAGGACGTGCAGATGGGGGAAGCTCGGGCAGCGCAGATTCAGAACGCAGTTGCCTAGCATCCATCTGGCGAACCTCCGCTCTGTACCCAACAAAACGGACAAACTCCTTCTGCTCTCCCGGACAAATAAGGATTTTTCAAACTCTGCTGCTCTGTGTTTCACGGAAACCTGGCTGAAAGACTCCATTCCGGACAGCGCGTTGAGTCTGTCGGGTTTTCAGCTGTTCAGAGCGGATCGCGATGCAGAATCAAAGGGGAAATCGCGCGGCGGTGGGATATGCTTTTACATCAATGAGAGGTGGTTTACAGATGTAACTGTGTTAAAGAAGATGTGCTGTTCAGATCTAGAAGTGCTCTTCATTAACTGCAAGCCTTTCTACTCGCCGCAGGAGTTTTGCTCATTCATTCTCGTCAGTGTCTACATTCCTCCGCAAGCGCACGTGAGCTCCGCTTTACAGAAACTCGCTGATCAGATCACAGACACAGAACAACAACACCCGGACTCTGTTTTAATCATTCTCTGGGATTTTAATAAAGCAAATCTCTCCTGTGAACTGCCAAAATCGAGACAGCACGTTACATGTCCTACCAGAGACAGTAATATATTGGATCTCCATGCACCTTTCCAGCTCTCCACCACCATAAAGAATGCATATCACTCTGTCCCATGGGCAGCTTTGGGGCTCTCTGATCCCTGTTTGGTTCATCTTATACCGACAGGCAGAAACTGAAATCAGCTAAACCTGTATTAAGGACTGTAAAAAGATGGACTAATGAAGCAGAGCAGGATTTACAAGCTTGTTTTGACCTCAACTTGATTGGAGTCCGGTTTTATGCGACAGTCCCTGTTTGCCACCGAGCTGACACTCACAGAGACCTGTAGTCATCCTTATATCAGTTTGCAATATCAATTATCATCTTATATCTCGATATGTGCATTCCTATCAGGACTCATTTAACCTACAACAACGACAAAAGAACCATGGTTTTCCGGTGCAAAACCTCTAGATAGCGTCGTCAGTCCAATGAGGCTACGGAAGGGGGACAAATGTCTGATCAACCGGCAAATACAACACTGGAAAAGGAGATCCAGTGGGGCAAAGAGGAATTATTCAGTAAAAAATAAAGGCTTCCAATTCGCTTGCTCCCGTGACTCACTATCATGTGAAAAATCTGAACAAGAAATCACCCAACTACAATACACCATGCCGGCCCATCCCCCAGCACTGTGGAGATCAACACTGGCAATGAGCTGCCCGGTTTCTACTGCATAGGGCTGAAAAAAAAAACAAAAACAAACACGAGACTGAAACCGCGCCACCCTTACACGCTCTCCACAGTCCATAACCTATCATTCACACACCGTCCGCAACACCCCCCCTCTTCCCCCACACCCTGCAAATTCGAGATCAAGCGTAGACGACGCCGTGGTTGTCGCCACGTTAATTTGGCGCTCTTCCCTCGAAGATAACAAAGGGAAAAAAAGCACCAGGCTTCTATGGCGCGAGGCCCAGATTGTGGATTACAGCCAGTCAGATCTGTAAATCCTGTGCTGACACTGACTGCACCCCATCTTCACAGCATGATCTTTCAACATATCACTGGTGAGCTGTTTTCGAAGTGTCCTTCAGGTGCTGGGGGATCAAAGTGCTCCACCAATCCCATCCAAAGAAATCCAAACTTACAGGGGGGGGACTTGTGACTACAGGCTCTGTGGCTCTAACAGCCTGTGAGTCATGAAGTCCTGTTTGAAAAACTGGTGCTCGGCCCACCTGAAGACATCACTGGAACCCTTGCTGGTCCTCTTGCAGTTGCCACTTCCACGACAATACAGGTCTGTGTACACATGCATCAACATGGTACGTGCCTTAGGACTCTGCAACACTCCTCGACAGCACCAGATACTTATGTGAGTATTTCTGTTTCGCGACTTCAGCTCGGCCTTTTCTAACACCATCAGCCCGTAACCCTCTCCTTTCCTCTCACCTGCCCAAACTAACCCACCACTCTCTCCCTCCGTGCCCCCTCCGTCTGTCATTGGACAACAGCAGCTTGATCGGAAGGTTTCAGCTTCCTGACAGACAGAGAGCAGCTAGTGAGGCTGGGAAAATACAAATCCAGCACCCGTACAATCAGCACTGGAGCTCCTCAGGGTTGTGTTTTCTCCCCACTGCTCTTCTCCCTCTACACCAACGACTGCACTTCTAAATACCCCTCTGTCAAGCTCCTGAAGTTTTCAGAAGACACCAGGTCTGGCTGTCTGTGCGGTCTCAACAACACACTGGAGCTCAACCAACGCTCAAAACTGGTGTGAGATGACCTGCACCTCCCCTGCACTAAACTCAGCTTCCCCCCCACTATCCATCACCATCATGGACAGGCACGAGTGACTGCAGTGTTTTGGGGGGGGGGGGGGGGAAAGTCTTCAGGTTCCTGGGCAAACCACAATCTCTCAGGACCTGAAGTGGGTCAAACTCACATTTATTGTTAAAAAAAAAAAAGGTGCCCAGCAGAGTTTGAATTTCCTCGCCGCTGAGGAAGTTCCGCCGTCAACAGGAGCGGCTGAAACAGTTTCTACTTTAAACTCTCTCTAACACTCCGCGCTCCTTTCTACGCATAATCCGCCATTATTGAAGCGTGGTCCCTCTCTGCACTTCTATACCTGTCCTGGTTTCAGCTCAGCTAACCAAATCTGACTCAGACGGAAACCTACAGAGGGTAGATCCCCCCCCGGACTGCTGAAGCGATTATTTGTACAAAAAACCAAAAAGACAAAGATACCGCTTGCTTCTCTCTCAAGAAACTGTACGAATCCCAATTGGCTGCCACAAGGCTGGCAGAATCACTCTGGATCCCTCACAGCCAGCACACTCCCTCTTTGAACTGTTGCCATCTGGTTGATGCTACAGAGCTCTGAGCACCAGAACAGCCAGGCATAAGAACAGTTTTTTTCCCTCAGGCAATCCATCTCATGAACACTTGACAATAACCATGGAACACACTATTTATTTACTCATACACTTATTTATCTAACACTTATACTCAGTCTACATTTCAATTTGCAGATAATATACCTGTACATACAACTGTCTATTGTTATATACCTGTACATACAATTGTCGATTTGTTTATTTTTATTCCTTATTTACTTGTTCTATTTTTTATGTTTTTTTGTTCTGTCACTGTCATTCTGTTGCACTGTGGAAGCTTCTGTCACGTAAACAAATTCCTCGTATGTGTACACATACCTGCCAATAAAGCTCATTCTGATTCTGATGTATTATTCACATTAATTATGAACCTGTATACAGTAGTTCTTATTAGTTCTTGCAGGTATGAAAAAATAGTAGTTACTGATTAGCTAATAGTGAACTACCACATTCAAATAAGCACTGTTACTTACTAATTCATTAATCAGAGTTTCTTGTTAGATACTAGTTACTAGAGTGCTAATATTGCATTACCTGTGTGTTCTTGTGCAGTTATTCAGTAATGATGTATTCTGTAACAGTATTCTAAAGTGTTACCCAGATGAGGTTTCATTTATAAGAATAGTGAGCATTGTAACAGAAACCCGCTGCATTCCTCCACCTCCGCGATTGTAGGTTGCTGGTTGGGCCATGGGACATATATAGATGAAGCATGTTAAAGGGATAGTTCACCTAAAAATTAAAATTAGCCCATGATTTACTCCCCTTCAAGCCATCCTAGGTGTATATGACATTCTTCTTTCAGACGAATACAATCGGAGTTATATTAAAAAACATCCTGGCTTCTTCCAAGCTGTATAATGGGAGTGGATGGTAGCCCAAAATTTGAAGTCCAAAAAATTTAACCAATCCATTATAAAAGAAGTCCACACAGCTCCAGGGGGTTAATAAAGGCCTTCTGAAGCGACACGATGCGTTTGTGTAAGAAAAATATCCATATTTACAACTTTATAAACCTTAATCTCTCGCTTCCGCTAACTGTCATACGCGCATTCACATGAGAGTGGCCTTCCAGTGGATGACCTATCACGTATGCACGCGGTGGACGAACGCGGAAGTGACGAACATGGCGCACAGAGTAGAGAGCAAACAAACAGGCCCCCTTCCAACGAAGTATTAGTACAAAAATAGGATTGTAAGCCATATAAGCCAAGAGGACCACGCTCGTGCTTGTCTCGTTTGCTACGCTAACAAACTCATGTGTCTCCAGACTAGTTCTTAATCACTCGTTCCCCGGTGTGTATGCCACAGTCTTCGCTACGCCTACACTTTGCTGAATGCCATCTCTCGTTTGCGTCGCGTCACGTGTACGACAGTTAGTGGAAGTTAGAGATTAAGGTTTATAAACTTGTAAATATGGATATTTTTCTTATCTCTGGGAAAAGCCCATCGTGGCGTACTGTCCGGGATGGACCACCATCAGGTGGACTCTTTTTTCGATATATGCTTGTATGTGTGGCGCATTCCTTTTTGGACTTCAAATTTTTGTCTCAGCACATCACCTCTCCCTCTATAGAGCTTGGACGACGCCATGGGGGGGCTGGCGGGGCTGAGGGGGTGGGGGGGGGGAAGGGCGTGGGAATGGGGTGGAAGGAGTCAGGTGTCGCCTGGCGTGTGGGGCAGTCCGGGGGGGGGCGCGGGGGGGGGGGAAAAAAAAAAAAAAAAAAAAAAAAAAATGTGTTTTTTAATATACTCCGATTGTATCGTCTGAAGAGAAGTAAATGCATCAGTATGGCCTGAGGGTAAGTAAATCAGGGTGTAATTCCAAGTTCATCATTTGTGCATTGGTTTGACCAATCCTCTCTACTATTGCATTCTCTGGTCCAGTGAGCGGATAATGGTTGCTCACGATTCTCCGCGCTATGTCAAAACCAGGCATTTCAGAATGGAGTAGGAATCAACTTCATATTAAACCTAAACTGAGGAGTAAGTGTTGAATTTATACCTTGCAGTAACTACGTTTTATTGCAGAGAAACCTGTTCCATTTGCAGAACATATCTTTGTGTGATCCTCCATATTTCAGCGACCACCGAGAGTACCCTGCTACTTATATACCAGACTGGCAATTCTCTTAGGTTTACTGCACATACATATGTATCACAGCAAACACCTGAATTCTAAATTATTATATACATGATTTGTATGGTGCTTAGTTTAATGAAATTATCAATGCAGATAATGTTTGGAGTCATCTAAAAAAAAAGATTTCTCACTGATCTCGCAACCTGCAGCTACTCAAAGCGCAAACATATTTATACACAAAATTATTATCCGGTCAGTGGCACATCCTACTGCATTTAGGAGTCCTCTTCCTCCACCATGTTGTTCTGAACTCATTCACCAGTGCTGCATCCACTGGAACCATCATTCCTCTTAACAAATGACCAAAACATGATTCTGGACTAAATGTTAATTTCCTGAAGGAGGAATCCCTATGCGGGTTCCTCAAATCTTGCGTCTGCGATGACCATGTTGTCCGACCGCGCCAGAGTTTAGCTCAACCCTGATCAAACTCAGCTACCTGTGATTTTCTAATGATCCTGGAGACATTTCTATTACCCTTCAGCAATGGTCTTAGTATGTTTGTGATAGGGTTAAGCTAATCTCTCCAGGAAGAGTGCCGATCCTGCTGCCTATTCTGGATAGGATCCCTGCTCTAATGTAACCTACAGAAGTCAGAGACAGGATTATCAATAGCCGAGTTTCCATCCAAAATTACAAACTTAACTCCAAAATTGGAATATCGCATAAAACATATGTGAATAAGCATCGTTTTCATCCAACCAGTCAAAGGGAAACAATTGTCACTTCCTGATAAACTGGCACTAAATATTACTAAGAAAAGTGGGAGAAGCCACTACATATAATAATTTTCATCTAAAAAAATATTACTTGTGCCTCAGAGCAAGCAAACGAAACACAATAAATGCGGTCAGTGCTTTCAGAAATACTTTGACGACCAGTGGTGGGGGTGGGTGGAGATCGCCAATGCTAAAGTGCCCTGTTGGTCCAGTGTAGGTGCCCCTGGACTGCGAGTTCTGCTAGAGGGGGCCCAAAACTTTTAGGCAAATTTGCTTTAAGACAAAAGTATAAAAAGTTGAAGAATGGACATAAAATGATTTATTACTTGTGATGAAGAGGATGGAGTCTTGTAGGAATGTCACCTGTTCCGACGAGTACAATCCCACAATTAAATGGTCATGTAAACAGCCTAACCAAAATAATCATATTAAAGCAGAACTGATCTCTCTGGATCCCCATTGCAACACGTGGTGGCTCGCTGATCGTTCACATTTTGATTGTGCACATCAAGTGATACACTCTTTTCTGGTGACATTTGAAATGAAATCTCTTTCCACAAAAAGGAGAATAGGTTCTCTTTAATACTTGACTTTTCATATTATCTGCAAGTGTGGACCAAACCACCTGCCTTTTTTGTTGACTCCGACAGTGCGACAATTTAAATAATCCCTTCCACGCCAGAGTGATGTGCCTAGTGATGTTTATGTAACTGACATCTTTTCGTAAACATCTTGTCAAACTCAGAACATTGTAGTTTTTTGTCCAGAATGAGTTTGCGAATGACCTTTCAGGTCTCTATTATTTGTGTTGACCACCTACTCTGTTCACACCACTTTCCTAGGGGCACGAGCATTCTCTTGTAAGGTCTCTCCCCAGTGTGAAGCCTCGTGTGAACCTCAAGATTTCCTTTAAGCGCAAAACTTTTTCCACACTGAAGGCAAGTGAAAGGCTTCTCTCCGGTGTGAAGCCTCAAGTGAATGTTAAGGTTACCTTTTAGTGTGAAACACTTTCCACACTGAAGGCAAGTCAAAGGGCTCTCTTCCGTGTGAATCCTTGCATGAATCTTAAGGTTTCCTTTATTTGTGAAGCTCTTTCCACACTCATTGGCGTGAGTCCTCATTGCCCCATCTGAATTTTTACTATTCTTTCAATGTTTCTTGTCGTGAAACCCCTTCCACACTGGATTGACATATAAAACGGTTCTCTCTTGAGTGAATCCTCGTATGTTTATTAAGGGCTACTGTAAATTTGAAAGTCTTTCCACACTGGCCACAAACAAACGGCTTCTCTCTGGTGTGAGTTCTCCTGTGGTCATTAAGGGCTCCTTTCTGTTTAAAACTCTTTCCACACTGTTGGTGCCATGTAAGAGGTGCCTCTCTCCATAAGTCATTCAATGTTGGGCCGTCTTAAGGCTTCCTTTTTGAGTGAAACTTTTACCACACTGTTGGCAGGTGTAAGGCTTTTCTCCAGTGTGAATTCGTGCATTCATGTGTTTTTTAAGGTTTCCTTTTTGAGTGAAACTTTTTCCACACTGTTGGCAGGTGAAGGGGCTTTCTCCAGTGTGAACTCTCATGTGGACTTTAATACTTCCTTTTTGAGTGAAACTCCTTCCACAATGCTGGCAATATAAACGCCATTCTAACTACTCCTGTGTGAATTCTCTGTGGGACTTTAAGGTTAGGTCTATGTCCTTTTGTTCACCCTTATAAACTCTTCCCACACTGTTGGCAGGGCTTAAGATTATTAGTTTAATTCTGACTCTTGAGCTCTTTTTCGAGTAGTCTTTTCAGTCTGTGAGCAACTTAAAGTTTTTTCTCCAGTCATGAAATCATGATGTTTCTCATACTGATTTTTATCTTCCTTTTGATTCAGTTCTTGACTCTCTTCTTTCAGTACCACCAGGTCTATAGCAAAAAAAAAAAAGATTGATAACCCAAGTTTAATGGCACAAAACAACATATATCCAAACATTTACACTTGTAAAGTACTAAACCCAACAACAGGTATGCTAGATGATTTGTAAGATGCCTCATCATACGCAAGTATTGAGTACCACAGGGCTCAGTATTAGGTCCTGTGCTTTTCTCCTTGAGGGAAAATATCATTAGATTTAACGGTTATGCCAATGATACTTTTATATTCCCTCCACACTTGAAACACTCCAAGTTGGCAGAGTGCTTTAATTAAGAAGATATTTATCAAAAATGGGATGGCTAGTAATTTTCTTCTATTAAATTTAGGCAAGTCAGAGGTATTAAATATTGATACAAATACCACAACAATGGAGATTCTAAACCTTGATGTTTGTACTGTTGTAAGGTTTTTATAGATATGAACTTGTGTTGTGTTTCAGCAGTCAGTCCTTTGATATTCACATTTACAACATTTGTAAAACAATCTTCTTCCACCTTTAACATATTGCAGGGTCAATAAAACAGCACTACACTGATTACCTGTTTCCTATCAATTTTAAAATTATGCCAACTACACACAAAGCTTTGAATGGCCTAGCTCAGGGGTGACCAATCCTGTTCCTGGAGCTCTACCAACCTGCAGAGTTCACTTCCAACCCTGATCAAACACACCTGTCTGTATATGGCCCATTCTACAGAATTGGTCCAAACTGCTGTCCACAACTAAAAACACATTTAAAAAGCTTTTAATTATTCAAATCTTAGATGTTTACTAAGATCAGTTCAGAAGAACGGGACAATACAAGTGCGCGACCGTAAACACACTACGCAAAAAACGTCCCTCACATGGCTCCGAGGGGTGAATAAAGGCCTCCTGTAGCAAATTCATGTGTTTTTGTAAGAAAAATATCTATATTTCACATGTAATAAACACTTTTCTATCACTTTTCTTCTATAGGTCATACGCGGAAGGCTTTCAGGCGGATGACATAGTACGTCGGCGTTGCGTGATCAGTGACGAGTGCGGAGAGAGCCAACAACCAATCGACGTTCCACGGAATTAAAAAGCAAAAAAAACGAGGATTTGTAAAGAAAAAATGTCGGAGTATTTCGATATAAGCCAAGAGGAGACTGGTTTTCCTTTGCTAAAGTAAAGAAACTTGGTGGACTCCTTGCTCCTGCATTTTCTCAGAGGGGCGTGCGCACAACAAAAAACTCATATATTCCTAAAACAAACAACAACAAAAAACACCTACTATAGGGCTCAAAACAGAACTTTAATAAAACAAAAGTAAATAAATTGTAATTATATTGTATTATTTACAAATTACAATTGTAGCACTAGACAGTTACCTATGGCTATGATTTTATTAATACAGTTGTCCGATTGATTTTATAGTCTCAAACATTCAGAAATCACACAAAATAAAATTAAGCAGTTTTACTACAATAAAACCATGATTAATTTTTTGTTAGGGGTTGTGGTCAGGGCCGCATTAACCATTGGGCTAGGTGGGGCTGAAGCCCTGGGGCCCGAGCAAGGAGGGGGCCCGTGGTTGGCTGTGGAGTAGATTGACGGACATCGGTAGCGCCGATCGCCAAAGCCCCACCATGCCCCTCACTTTTTAGCGCTATTATTGAGTGTTTTTCCATAAATTCCATGCATTACCATTAAAGATTAAAATGTCACATTTGAATTTTGTTTACCAATCAAATGCATTTATTATATATTTTACTTTTGAACAAACTGTGCACGCATACAGCCTATCTATCAGGTGATCGCTGTGCCTAATGTCTGCATTCACCTCTCTTCACTTAATTGTGGTGTAATCTAGAAACGGTCATGCAAAAAACAATCTTCGATAAGTAAAAATGTCAACTATTCTAAAAAAAAAAAACTATATTATATAGATATATATTAAATAGGGAGAGAAAAAAAATGAGGAGAGAGGGGACACATGGGTTAGTCACTAAATCCACGGCTAGTTTATTTTACTAAAGCTGATGATGGAGTAGTTGTGAAACAGTAAGTGGACCGGGCACATGGAGCAGATAAAAGCAGTGTCATCGTCCACACGGATTTTAGGTTAGTTTGATTATTAATTTGATAGATGTTGCTTTTTGTGTTTGAACAAACTCTATAGGCCTATATTCACTTATGTGTTGAGAAATTCATTTTGCGCGTCATGATGTAAAGCTTTTCATTTAAACGCATTTTAAACTTTGTGGTTTAAAAACTAATTTAACTGTTAAGGGACATTAAGCAGTGTGGCAGAATTCATTTTGGCAAATGCGCGCATTAAAACAGTTTCGGATACGCGCGGAGTGCACTTGCTCGTACAGCGCCTGACCAAACCAAGAGTTATTTTTCACGCCTTGTGTTTAAATGTTCAAATACACAGTTATATGTCAAAATGCCATTTGTGTCTAACATGAACGTTAAAGGGGTTCATATGATGCTGCTAAAAAAGAACAATTATTTTGTGTAGTTGGTGTAATGAAATGTGTTTATACGGTTTAAGGTTCAAAAAAAAAAAACACATTATTTCCACATACTGTACATTATTGTTCTCCTCTATCCCGCCTTTCTGAAGTTGAATGTTCTGAGACAACAGTGTTTTAAATACAAAACTTAACCACTGTTTCTAGGTCGTGTCATCTTTTGAAGACCAAAACAAAGTAGTTTTTCCTTTCACAACGAAACACAGCGTCACACACGACGGAGGCGGCTAGAGTGAGCAGCGCGGTGGATTGAGAATGGCGCGGTCGGCGGGATTAAACGAAGGGACGGTTCCGGGGGCTTTATGCACCAAGAGCTTGTTAACACTCCAAAGAGAAAGGAAAAATTGAAAAAGCATCATAGACCACTTGAATAGTTAAAGATAAAGCATGGGCACTAGTTGGCTTTTATGAGGTCCTGGCATTATATGATGAGATTTTAAATTTATATAGTTCACCCAAAAATTAAAATAATCTCATCATTTACTCAGTTTCAAGTTGTTCCCTGTTGACTCCAAGTGTTTTTTTTTCTTTTTTATCTCCCTACTATGGAACTCATGGGGGCACAGAAAAATGTTGTGGTTAAACAGGTAGGCTATGGTCCACAATATTACGTTGGCATTCAACAGCAGAAGAAAACTCATTAGGTTTAGAACAACCAAAACAACTAATTTAATTTTGGGGGAACTATTCCTCCAAAGCAGCCTAGATAGTGCTGTTGCTGTTTGTGTCTAATGAAAAATAAAACAATAGAAAGAAAATCACTCACCGTCTTGACCGAATAATTTGTAAATAATGTATATTGAATTTATGCAGGGAAGACTATTCGGTCTATTTGTAGTCTATTTATTTTATACAATGTAATATTTCTTATTCAGTGCTTTAAGTGTTTGTAGGTCAATTTCTTTGTTCTATTGTAATTCATGACGGTTTACTTGTCTTCAGTAAGTTTGTTTTACTTAGGCTAGTATTTTTTATTTTGTGATATTGGAATTGATAACAAATTATGAAATTGCAGTGCATCAAATATTTTGATTGGATGAAAATCCTATTTTGAGCTATATAATGTATATCATTTTTGTGATGGGGGCCCTGCAGTAAGTCATAGTCCCGAGGCCCAGTAAGGTCTTAATGCGACCCTGGTGATGTCCACATGTTTTTGTTAAAGAAATTATTGAGGCTGTCGCATTTCTTTTGCAAAATGATGGCCAAAAATTAAACATTAAGTGGATATTTGAATTAAATGTTTGGTCAATATTAAAGGACTTGATCGTCCTGTAAGTGTAACAGCAGCAGTTACCAGGCCTTTGGCTCCCTTTGCAAGCAATATGTAATGTACAAAAATTGTTTACTTTGTATTACATTATGTATTTTAACAGTGTTATTCAATGAAACCACTTAATTATTAATTAACCAATCATTATTGCCTCATTGTTTTTTATATAATGCATTTTAAGTCATTTTATAGGCTGTTGTTGGCTTAGGTCTGAATATATAAAAATACATTTATAAATTTCAGTGTATTTGAATTAACAAAACCATGGTTAATTTGTGGTTACCATCCATGGCTACAAGAACCATGATTTTTGGTTTTATTCGTAAAACCATAGATAATTTTTGAAAGGGAACATGGAAAGTCAGAGAGAATATTAGATGCGTTGTTGGTGGCTAAATTATCACCGACACAGGGTACCCCAAAACTGTCAACACAACTTCTGATTCTGCTGGAATCCAGGGTGGTCAACAGCATTAGGAAACAGGCGTTGCCTAGACCAGTGGTTCCCAACTCTGGTCCTGGAGGCACCCCAACACTGTACAATTTGCATCTCTCCTTTCTCTGACACACCAATTTCAGGTCTTGGAGTCTCTACTAATGAGCTGATGACCTGAATCAGGTGTTTGATTAAGGAGACATGCAAAACATGCAGTGTTGAGGTGCCTCCAAGACACCCAGGGTGAGAACCAAATGCTACACTACACAAAAGAAACAGAGCCGTTTTATTTCAGTTACAAGTCAAGGTTCAGTCGGTTCAAAGAACACTTTTTGTCTTTTTTACCCTTTTCCAATTTGGTCAACAAAAAAGAATGGTTGGAGCTCTCAATCACAATCAGATCACACAAGGGTTATAACTAAACATTGTCTCATAAAATCCTGTGGGACACTGTACTTTCAATACCAAAGTATACAAAAGGAAGTAACATTTAAGTTTTGCCGTTGGCCCCTTCCTAAATGTGTTGGGGGATTTTTTCTTTTCTTTCCCATTTTAAAAAAGATTTAAGCGCAGTTGAAAAAACTGAATGCATGAGTTTCAGCAAAGCATACATGTAACTCTCATTCTAACTCATGGGCTATGCTGCATTAGTTCAAGTCGCTGGAACTAACACCCCCCTTTTGTTCCATTCTCTGATTGTAAAAGTGAAAAACCTGAACGCAGTAAAGATCCAGGCAGATGGGTAGCCTAATAATCTATGTCCAGAGATCAATTTTCAAAGAAGGAAAAACAATCTATTAGTGTAAAACCCTCTTTATTAAAATAAAATAAAAGGTAAATTAAATATGAAAAATATAATAGGAAGTACGTTTAAAACAACAATGAAATCTATCTTGTACAATAATGTATAAATACGCGACAAGATGCATCAGGTGTGTCGAGACGATGAGCAATGTTATCGAGAATATCCCGGAGTATTGTCAAAAGCATGAAATAATGTCAGTTATTAAGAGTATTTGGCAATTTCAATGAATGTAGGCCTGTAAATTCTTATATATTAGGGGCTTTTATTAGTAGGTTTCTTTTTTATAAAATGAATAGTAAATTCAATCATTACAATTAATGTGCTTCGCAAGAATGTCATAAGCGCACACCGCATATGCGGACGCGTGCCGTGAGAATAGATACAAAAGATAGGGATACTTACGCAATTGAAGATGTTTTTAAAAGTATTTTAAAAAAAAACCCACAAACAGGCGGTGGTCTATGTAGCCCCACAAATGAATATAGTTATTAATTAAAATTGCTTAATAACACTGTCTCACAGAAAAAAATGATAGCAGCTTATTTCAAGCACGCACTTTTCAAAAACAACCGGTTAACACAAAAGTTTTTTATTTTTTTCACTAAGCATAGTTCAGGCCCACAGAGAATATTAAGAAACATGTAAAACTAATTAAAAAATGATATGCTGTTATTAGCATATTAAGTAGTTTAGTCTCTCATAGTCTCTGAGAGAATATGCGCCGTTAATGCGCCATCAGTTTTCACTTACTGGTGAAAGTCGTTCACTGGCATAAGTCTTGCGCAAAGTTTGCACGTTGCTTAATATCAGCCTTCATAGTTTAAAACAGAAATATTTCCAATATCACAACATAACCACCCTTCCGTGCATGTTCATATTCGTAAATAAAAGAGAGCAGGTTACTACTATATGCAGTTTTGAGGATAACAATAGAACCTCAAACCATAAAGGGGGAAGATGATAGTACCTGTAGTAAAACAAGAATCAACATGGTTTGCATAGCATCATATTTGTTGTGTGTTGAGTAACAACAAAAAAGAAAAACAATAGTAATGTTGGTTAAAATGCCAAACTCTAAGTTACTACTTTGATCTATTTGCCAATAGCCTTGCCAAGTTATAGTTTGCACCTTATCTGACATGAACAGCAATTGTTAGGGCTAATGTCAGAATTGCCAAACTTTGTAACTACTATACTGTCCTCGCTTAAGAAAACAGTCAGATGGTGAGAGTGGAAGGGTGATTCAGTGGGATTTTGATTTGCAGTCTCTTTTTAACTATAGGCCTTACACATTTGTCAATTATCACCACTTGATATTTGGTGAATGAACCAAGCACTATGATTGGTCAAACTCTTCTTTTGTTGTTGCTTAATTTGAGTACTGCACACGCACAAAGGCGTCACCATGTTTTTGCATAGTTTAGAGTGACGTATCAGCGTACTTTGGGGGCAACAAGTCAGTTTTATTTGTATAGCACTTTTCACAATATTGTTTCAAAGCAGCTTTACAGAAGGTCTAAACAGAACATGTTTTAGGCCAAGTTTTTGATCTATAAATAACAATGATTAAAAAATTATACTAGATTATGAGTATCTAGTAGATATATCAGTGGCACTGTTTTTTATTGAGCAAGACTGCATGTGATTACCATCATCAGAGAGATGGAGATAAACTGCGATGGTATGGCAGAACAACAAAACTAATTACCTCGCAACAATGTTGCCGAGAATTTGTAAAGCAGCAGGTACCTGTGCTCATGTAGTAACCCAAGATTTACACAAATCAGGGCTGTCGCAATAATCAAATATTGACTGTACGCAATAGTAGTACATGACCTAAATATTTTGGTGGACGCATATATCGCCCATTATATTTACTTAAATATTAATGTCACCATGTTTTGTACATTCCACTTGCGCCTGTGTCTTTTGCAGCTTCTCGTACATAACGTGGTGTAGTCATGAAGTGCTAGCTCAAAAAAAAAAAAAAAAAAAAGCTTATACAAAAAAAAAGTTTCATCGAGATATGGCATTGTTTAGGGATCTGTGCCTTTTGTGCGTCGGACATCTGACTGCTAAGTAGTGATTGTTTTTTTCAGCAATAGTGTGCACCCTTAGTTTACAGAGAAAAGAAGGTCAGGGGAAAATCTGTAGATGGAAAAATCTCCATACAAGTTCTTTGTGCATTTTTCTTTTTTTCTACTTGTTACTTTGCACTTTTTGTTAGAAAATGTTTATTTACTATTTATTCAGGTATCTAATATTTTGATACTTAATTTCCATGATCTAAATATTCTTAAAAATTTTAAGTTTGTTGTCATTTGGAAGTGTGTAGGCCTTCTTGCATTATTATGCCGTTACATTATGATTATATATTCAGTGACATAAAATGGTGTTTAAAATGACAATAACATCGCTTATCGCAATTATTTCTGGGGCAATATATCACACAACAAAAAGTTGTTATTGTGACAGGCCTACACAAATCACTGTCTTTGCAGCACCATGGTGCAGAGATTGTTTGATGCAGTTCTTGATTTGAGTGGACATAAGTGTGAAATCACACCACAGAGCTACAGTACTAGAGGCCCAACTTAAATAAAAGAAAGCGCTGGAGCAACATCCTTGCTGCAACAGAAAACACTGCTGAGTCTCAACCAAAGAGAACCGCGTCGAATATCACCACAGTGGAGCCGTTTGAAATGAGACACATTTTTAATGCGTGCACAATAAACGGAAATGTTCAAATCAATGTAAATATGTAAGCAATAATGTACGAGAGGCCGTGCTATAGCTACTGTGAATAAGTTATGGCTGAAGGGTGTTGTTAGGCACGACGCGAAATGGGAGTAAATAAATAGTAATAAATTAATAACATGACATTACACATTTCATTAAATATTATCATTAAATGCATTTCATTAAATGTTTATAAAATAATTATTAAATATGTGCCCTTGTGTTTCATGTTGTTGTATCATTTTATAAACCATTTATAACCATAAACCACTTTGCAATAAGATATATTTATAAGCGCAGAGAATAACGCAATAGTTAATAATATTTTCTTGTACTGAGAATAAAAATCAGCTGTATTTGTGTGAAAAAAAGTCACCTATTGTTTTAATAAAATAATAATAATGATGCAGAGTAGGAAAACATGACAGTGTATGAGAACCCGGGCTTCAGGGCCTGTGTTTATTTGAGCTCCAATAGGATGATGCAAAATTATACGCAAGGAATAATTGATGAAGGTCCAGGGAATTCTTAGAAAATAATGCACACCTGAGGTGGTGATGCGACCACGATGCGAAGCGGAGCTGTTCGTGGTTAGCGGCCCACGTGGATACGTTGTATTCATTCAAATCAAAGTGTGGCGCAACATACGTTGTTTACGTTCAGTGGATACTCTCCAAAATGGCGCTAGGGTGATGCGGAGGAGACGAATTGTTGAATAAAGTTGTTATTTTTGTTTTCATTGCGTACAAAAAAGTCAATCTCGTAGCTTGTAAAATTATGGTTGAACGATGCCTGTCCGACAGATGATTTACACGCTCTTCTTTGCTACGTTTATGGACCTTGATGTGGTAATTACAATGCTGTCTTGGAGGGTCAGAGAGCTCTCAGAATTTATCAAAAATATCTTAAATTGTAGGGATGACAGCGATAACCACTTTACGGTACTCGCACCGATACCGATACTTTTATTTTTGGTACTTGCCGATATTTTTATTGCATTTGTAATTTTTTTAAATATTGGGTACAGAAACCAAAAGAGTATGTATAATGTTAGTTGGGTAACTTCATTTATCAAATAGATAGTCAAACCAAAATTATTCAGACACCTAAACATTTCTCACATTATCACAGTTTATTCGCTATATTGTTTAGAAAATGGTAATAAAATATGAGGAACTCCGAGTTAAACTGTGTCAGAACAAATTCAGCTTGATAATGTCACATAACTTTGATAGAAAGGTATGTAATGGATTACAATCAACCAAAAATTAGACAGCTGTTAGTATGACAGTATTTACACAACTATGAATACTTATTCGGGCAGCCCTTAGCCTCAATGACAGCCTGTGGTCTCCTGGGCATGCTGTTATCCAGGTTCATGCAAACCCAAACTGAATAAATTTTGGTCCAAAATTTGTATCAGTTTAGCTGGTAGTCCACTGTATGAAGAATTTTTGGGTATGATTTGTAACATTTTACTTTATTTTGCTATCCTCACTTACATAAATGAACTATAGTGTCCTGCACCCACTAGTAAAAAAATATCAAAAAATTATATCTGGCCTCTGAATAATTTTTGGTTTGACTGTATATCCTTCGGTTATTTTCACACTTAATTATGCCCATTAAAATGTATTTGACAAGTTTTTGTTACTTTCACTGTAAATTTTTTTCTCTATGGTACATCATCTTTAATTTAATAGCATTAGAGTTGCTCCATTGCAGCGGCTCAGTACTGTAATCACGCAATTTGCTGTAATAATGCAGGGTACCACTTGTTATAAATCTCCCAACTGTGATATTTTCAGAAATAGAAGACGCGTTTTTTCATCTGAAACGTGCTGCGATTTATATTCCAAAGCCACTCATATAATGCAGAAACACTCAAGCAAGCAAAACACGCGCAACGCGTGCACGTATTTGTACTGATGCAGAATAGTACAGCCTAGCGCATTTCACACAAGCTGCTAGATTCACTTTCGCCAGAAAGTCATGTATGTGTAAGGTTAAAAATAAATGATGTTTATAGTGAATGCCCCTACGAATGGTTTATTTTAGATTTAGTTTTAATCCAAATTATGCGTGTGCTAAGTGACTGAACATCAATAAAGATCACACAACAGAAGTGCGCACGCTCTCTCTCTGTCTCCCTACCGTTAAGTAACATGTGCATTGTTTTACTTACTACTTTTAGACATATCCGACCGAACTACAAATTTTCCAGTGATGTCTGTGAGAAAGGGATATTCACTCGACAAGCTCGCGCACTCAATCCACTCAGCGTGCTTTGTTTATCAGCTCGCGCACACCAGCTATACAGGCGTTAATACTGAATGTTTAACGTTAGGTTCAGGCATACATATACTTATAGTAGACATCCTTATCCTTTCGGCGGTCTGTTGTTGTTGTTCTTTGTCAGAATTAGGCGCTCCATACATGCTGTGTGGATTAAGCGTTATTATCGGGGCATTTAACGAGTCTGATCAGGAGCTCAGTATCGGCCCGTGTATCGTGCATCCCTCTTAATTTGTGCTACGAAGATGAACGGGGTCTTACGGGTTGAAAAAGACATGAGGGGAGTATTAATGGACAGAATAAATTTTTTTCGGGGAAACTTCACTTTAAGTAGCAAAACAGCTCACTCAGGGATAATATACGAGGCAGTCTCAGTTCTCTCTCTGTGTGTGGAAATCTATATATCCAGTGGGTACGGATAGTATTCAGACCCCCTTACATTTTTTTACTCTTTGTTATATTGCAGCCATTTTAAAATCATTTAAGTTATTTTTTTCCCTCAATGTACACACAGCACACCATATTGAAAGAAAAACACAGAATTGTTGACATTTTTGCAGATTAGTAAAAAAGAAAAATGAAAGATTCACATGGTACTAAAAGTATCAGACCTTTGCTGTGACCTATATATTAACTCAGGTGTGTCCATTTCTTCGATATCCTTGAGATTTCTCACCTGCATTTGAGTCCAGCTGGTGGATATACGGATTGGGAACTGTTAGGGAAAAGCAAACACCTGTTCTTTAAGGACCTTACAGCTCACAGTGCCATGTCAGGAGCAAATGAGAATATGAGGTCAAAGGAACTGCCTGAAGAGGTCAGAGACAGAATTGTGGCAAGGCACAGATCTGTCCAAGGTTACAAAAAAAAATTCTGCTCCACTTGAGGTTTCCTAAGAGCACAGTGGCCTCCATAATGGAAGATGTTTGGGATGACCAGAACCTTTCCTAGAGCTGGCCGTCCAGCCAAACTTAGCTATTGGGGGAGAAGAGCCTTGGTAAGAGAGATAAAGAAGAACCCAAAGGTCCCTGTGGCTGAGCTCCAGAGATGCAGTTGGGAGATGGGAGAAAGTTGTAGAAGTCAACCATCACTGCAGCCCTCCCCCATTCGGGGCTTTATGGCAGAGTGGCCAGACGGAAGCCTCTCCTCAGTGCAAGACACATGAAAGCCCCGCATGGAGTTAGCTAAAAAACACCTGAAGGACTCCAATATGGTGAGAAATAAGATTCTCTGGTCGGATAGGACCAAGATAGAACTTTTTGGCCTTCATTCTAAGCGGTATGTGTGGAGAAAACCAGAAACTGCTCATCACCTGTCCAATTCAGTCCCAACAGTGAAGCATGGTGGTGGCCGCATCATGCTGTGGGGGTGTTTTTCAACTGCAGGGACAGGACGACTAGTTGCAATCAAGGGAAAGATGAATGCGGCCAAGTACAGGGATATCCTGGACGGAAACCTTCAACAGAGTGCTCAGGACCTCAGACTGGGACAAAGGTTTACCTTCCAACAAGACAATGACCTAAAGCACACAGTGTTAAAAAACGATGGGTAAAGGGGCGCTAACAAAAACAAACTCTTGGGACTTGAATGGCCCCAGGCCAGAGCCTGACTTAAAACCCAATTGAAGAATCTCTAGGAGAGGAACCTAAAAAACTATGGCTGTCCACGCACAACGTTGTAACACATCCAACCGGACCGAATGGAGAGGATCTGCAGGGAGGAATGGGCAGAGGACCCCAGAAGCCAGGTGTGAAAAAACTGTGCCTCTTTCCCAAAAAGGACTCATGGCGTATTAGCATCAAAAAGGGGCTTATCTAAATCTGAGCAAAAGCGGTCTGATACCTTAGGAACATGTGATATTTAGTTTTCCTCTTAATTAAAAATCCCTGCCCCAAAAAATCGACGTCACAATTCTGTGTGTTTTCTGTAATAAAGGCCTCCGGCTGTGGGTACCTTAAAAGAGGAAAAAAAAGAATGACACTTAAATGATTTTAGAAAATGTCTGCAATATAACAAAGAGTGAGAAATTTAAGGGGATCTGAATACTTTCCATACCCACTGTACACCACAACCAATAGTCAACGTTTGAAGTGGATCAAAACCTTTCATCAAAGACGTCCTAAAACCTCAAACCAAAAAATAGTTTCTTGTCTTAGGACAACTTTGATGATAATTTTTGATCCATTTCAAATGTTGACTACTATAGTATATATCTATATATAAATATATTACTTAGAATATTATATAATGGGTGGGGTGATATATACTATATTAATATGTGGAAATAAATCTGCATCATTTATCTTTTTGATCTTTCATCCAAAAAATTCACTAAATTCTAAACTTTCATTGAAGTAAAACAATTGAAAGTGGGGAGAATACTCCTGATGAAAATTTTTTTTTTTCTTTAGCATGTGGCACAATTTATTGGCACCCTAGAAATCTTGTGAGTAAATATCTTCTGAGTGTATTCCCAGTCATATTACATTTTAGCACAACCAGGGTGAGTAGGGAGCATGACATTATCCAGCCATGACTTCCTGTTCCACAGGATTATATATATTAGAAAACACAAAGGCCCAATTCTCTTAATCATCCATCACATTGAGAAAAAACAAAGAATATATTTCTGATGTGTAGCAAAAGATAATTGAGCTTCACAAATGAAAGTGGCTTTAAGAAAAGAGCTAGAGCATTGAAAATTCCTATTTCCACCATCAGGTCAGCAATTCAGAAGTTTAAATCAACAGGGGATGTTACAAATCTGCCTGGAAGAGGCCGTGTGTCTATATCGTCCTAATGCATAGTGAGGTGGAGAGTTTGAGTGGCCAAAGACTCTCTGAGGATCACAGCTCAGAGCACAGGGTCAGATATATATATGTATCAAGGGTTTCAAGAAAAATAATCCTTGCTCATCCAAAACCAATCTCCAGCATATTCAGTTATCAGACACGACTGGAACTTCAAATGGCACCGGCTTCTACGGTCAGATGAAACAAACAAAAAAAAAAGAGCTTTTTGGCAGCAAACACATGTGATGGATTTGGTGCAAACAGGGATAAAAGAACCCGATGGTTTATATAGGCCAGTGTTCCCAAACCCTTTTTAGTCGCCGGCACCTTTGGAAAAGTTTAAACAAACTGTGGCCACCCCAACAAACTTTGTCACAATATTTGAATTTCTAAAACTTCGATAATTTTAAAAGTATAGATATTTCGTACAACAGAGAAGAACTGCAGAATATAATGTCATACAGATATTTTTAATATTATTTAAAAAAATGTGTCTATCAACGGTGATAATCAGTAGGCTAATTTCTAACGAAGAGAACAATTTATATGACATTTTAATGTAGGCTTTTATACATATGTAAACATTATTTAATTACAATTATAACTAGCTATCTCACAAATTTTTGCTCACTCAGTGTTTTTTTAATTTTACAGTGGGGTAATTTGTGCAGTAGCACGAGATAGCTTGATTTAAAACTTTGAATTGAATAAAAAAATGACAAAGTAAGCAGTCAGTAATAAAATAATAACAAATAAAGAAATGAATAATGATAGAACAAATAAAAAAATAACGATAGGCCTACAAATGAAATAAATTGCTTTAGTTTTTCAGGTAGGTCTAACAGGAGGGTTAAGATATTTAACTTTTTTTTTATTTTACCAATTATCCAAATAATGTTTTGTCCTAGAAAGCTATGATTATCAGAACAGGTGAGCATAACACAGCAGTTAGCAGATCAATGAATGAGAGAGGGCCGCGTTACCAGAGGTGCCAAGATACCCAATCAGGTACAAAAAACAGGAGAGCCTATTGCAGACAGAACAATAATGTCACTACATTCCAGTTTCGTTACTGTCGGCTCAATTTTTGAGGGACTTTGCGTTCCGACTGAGCATTGAACGGTATACGGTGGAGCGCAGCGCACAGAGGAGGGGATACTAGCTACGCAGAGGGGTCACACACGTGAAATGGAAACTGAGCGTTGAAATCGTATGTTTCGGCAGGCGAAAATTTCGGTGATCTCTAATTATGGCGACATCAGAAACTTGGATTATTATAGAAAAAGAGCTTTTGAACATTTAGCAAGTAAAAAAAATTATTATTTTTTTTTTTTACACGTGCCGCAGCACCCCGGTTGGAAAACACTGATATAGGCTACTGCTGTATCTTAAAGGGGTCCTATTATGCTTTTCCCACTTTTAAATTTAGTCCGTGTACGGAGGTCATTTAGAATTTCATTAACAACATATTACGCTACAGAAATTCGAATGGGGGGGGTGGGGAGGGGGCGAGGTGATGAGGGCTAGTAAGAACGTCTGCGTGAGTGAACTGCATGAGACAAGACGACGAAAGAAGACTGCGTGCTGTAGCGTCAAATTGTTGGCAGTCTAGAACAGCGGTTTCTCAATTCCAGGTCCCGCATAACCCTTGCTCTGGCACATTTTGGAGGTTTCTCTTATTGCTCAGACGTTTGTGATATTTGACTGTAAGTGCCCTGCGAAGGGGACATTACCGGATATTCCTCCATGATTCCAGTTGAAGGGAGGAGTATACAGTGGTGTGAAAAAGTGTTGGCCCCTTCCTGATTTCTTATTTTTTGCATGTGTGTCACACTTAGACGATTCAGATCATCAAACAAATTTTAAAATTACACAAATATAACCTGAGTAAATACAAACTGCAGTTTTTAAATGATGATTTCATTAAGGGAAAAAAGCTGTCCAAACCTACGTGGCTCTACATGAAAAATTAATTGCCCCCTCCTGTTAAATCATGAAAGAAACTGCAATTAACCACATTATTTTAGAAAAAAACTGAGTTAAATTTCACTAGCCACACACAGACCTGATTACCGCCAGACCTGTTGAATCAAGAAATCAATTAAATAGAACCAGTCTGACAAAGTGAAGCATGCTTAAAAAGCAACACACCATGCCGCGATCTAAAGAAATTCAAGAAAAGATGAGAAACAAAATAGTTGACATGTATCAGTCTGGAAAGGATTATAAAGCCAATTCTAAGGCTTTGGGACTCCAGCGAACCACGGTCTGAGCCATTATCCACAAATTTAGAAAACATGGAACAATGGTGAACCTTCCCAGGAAATGCCGGCCAACCAAAATTACTCCAAGAACACAACAACGACTCATCCAAGAGGTCAAAAAAGAACCCAGAACAACATCTAAAGAAATGCAGGCCTCACTTGCCACAGTTAAGTTCAGTGTTCATGATTCAACAACAAGAAATAGACTGGGCAAATATTGCATCCATGGGAGAGTTCCAAGGCAAAAAAAAGCCACTGCTGACCAAAAAGAACAAAAATGCTCGTCTCTCATTTGCCAAAAAAATATCTTAATTATCCCCAAGAATTTGGGCAAATATTCTGTGGACCGATGAGACAAAAGTTAAACTTTTTGGAAGGCGTGTGTCCCATTACGTCTGGCGTAAAACCAACACAGCATTTCATAAAAAAGAACATCATACCAACAGTCAAAACATGGTGGTGGTAGTGTGATGATATGGGGCTGCTTAGCAGCTTCAGGACCTGGACAACTTGCAATAATTGACAGAACCATGAATTCTGCACTCTACCAGAAAATCCTGAAGGAGAATGTACGGCCATCAGTTTGTGACCTCAAGCTCAAGAGCACTTGGGTTATGCAGCAGGACAATGATCCCAAAAACACCAACAAGTTCACCTCTGAATGGCTCAAGAAAAACAAAAAGAAGGTTTTGGAGTGGCTAAGTCAAAGTATGGACTTAAATCCGATTGAGATGCTTAAACCGTCCATTCATGCTCGAAAACCCTCCAAAGTGGCTGAATTAAAACAATTCTTCAAAGAAGAGTGGACCAAAATTCCTCCACAGCGATGTGAAGACTCATGACCAGTAGCGCACAAACGCTTGATTGCAAGTGTTGAGCCAAGGTGGCACAATCCAGTTATTAGATTTTTTTCAGTCAGTAGGGGACCCTCAGGCAGGTTTGGACAGCTTTTTCCTTAATGAAATCATAATTTCAAAGCTGCATTTTGTATTTGCTCTGTTTATCTTTGTGTAATATTAAAATTTGGTTGATGATCTGAATCTTTTAAGTGTGACCAAATATACAAAAAATAAAAAAAAAACAGAAAGGGGGCAAAAACATTTTCATAGCACTGTATGTTCCATACCCAAAAGGGCACTTTACGTGTGCGAGACGTGAATTTAATGTATTTATTTACAAAGGTATATTAATGTCCCACTTCCACTAGTAGTTGAGTTTGGGAGTGGTGGAAAACAACAAGATAGGGGCAGCGCGCAGTGCAAATCTGTAAATGCTATTCGAAGTGAAGTAAACCTTCAACAACAAGTTTCCCCTGCTCAGGGAGTAGGGCAGCAATGGACACTGTGTAGGGAGATTGTCAATCAGAAACGACGTTATGACGAAGCTCACTTATAACGAGATGTGGATCTGAATCGGGGTGTTAAACAAAGAGATTTGCTGCATGCCAAAACTACAGAGCGGGGTACGCGAGGTGAATCCCTGAGAGAACCGCTGGCGGCTAGAACACAAAAACGCAGTTTTTCACCTCACCGCTGTCCAAAACGTCTGTGTTTGAGTTCCAAACATCCAGCGGATGGGGTTCAGGAATCTAACACAGTGGTTGCACACAATTTCACTTTTAAAGAGTGTTCCCCCCCTGAGCAATTATTGTAAACCTTACCCTAATTTTGTTACTTTGTGGCTGCGCATTTTAACTGTTGCGGACCAAGCTTCTACACAACACACGAGTGGAGATATGTGCCGGATTCACCAAAAGGTTTGGTGAACGTATACGGCTGGCAGGGGCTGTGGCATACTGAACCACACGTCTAAGTGTGTCGTACAACCCCCACACCTACACGCCCAGGGGGCGCACTTTAGCATTTAACTTATCACCATCATTCACCCCTCAAACCCCACCATATTGTTGTCTTTCGGAATCCCAGGCGGGTAACACTCATCAAAGCTCGGAACTAATCGAGCCAATTGTTGCCAGTGAGTCTGGGGAGAGAGGATTGTTAATAACTGTAAATATGTTGATTATACAATTTACTGTGGGTTTTCTCTTGTTCACTTTTATGCCACCAAGCACCCTATGCTTTCTGTATCGGCCTGGCTCATAGCTACCCACTGAACCACAAACTAATTATTCTAGTAGACCTTTGTAACTCTCCACCCCCAGAGCATTAATTAGGGCAGCCCCTTTCTCCCTTCCTTTTCCTTTCCTTCCTCTTCCCCCTCCAAACAACTTTGCCGCGCTTGCTCGTGCGCAATACTTTTGCTCAAGGTACCCGGAGGGTCTGTGTACCCTCGCTGTTCTGTGTCCCCCTTCTATTTGCACTTCCTTCGGGTATCAATGGCTTTGCAATCATTTTCACTATCGTCAAAACCACGATTAAACAACATCTAAATCCCCACCCGGACGGGCTCTCAGTAAAGAAATCTGGACACACATGGGATTGGGGGTTGGATTCTTCCTACTCGGACATATTATTGTCCACAAACCAAAAAATCAAATTTATATTCACACCCCACACAAAAAGGGTGGCACTGACGCACCTGAAAATGAAGCAGGCTGCTTACCTGACCACACCTGTGTTACCCTGCAACTGAACCTATCGAAAATTGAGTGAACTGAAGATGACAAAGATGATGCTTGAATCGTGTGGGAGCTGGAGGATCTGTTGAAGGTACATGGTCTGATCTCTTGCTCTTCATCTTGTGGAACCCACAGGATGGGGCAATTAATTGGGTGCCAAAACTGGTGGCCATTCACCAGAAGCTGAGAAGAACAAAGAATTTAGTTTCACAATGTAGATTTCCCTCACTTTCAATTGTTTACTGTCAATGTAGGTTAGCCTGGTGGAATTTTTTGACATAATTTAGGAAAAAGTGTCAATATAAGTATATCTGTTTGTTAAACATGCTTGTGGTCGCATTAAGGGTTAGTAGAGGCGGATCTCGTAAACCCAAAGGTTTGTGATTGGGTTTCGAGTCAGTGTCGACCACGGCAGGGATGGAGGTGGTGGAGTGACTGTACAGCGCCTCTCTCCTCACACCCTTCCAATCAACCACACACGACGGACTGATTGCCATTGGCCTAATGGCACAACGAACCTTCCTGACACTAACATACTGCTCCCAGCATGCAGCCTAGGTAAATTAAATTTTGGCTGACATATACTTGACTCCGGGTGTGTCGTGTGTGCACTTTTGGATGGGCCATAAATCACCTGATTTGCAAGGGAGAAGTTCCATGTACGGTGTGCATACTGGTACACATCGTTCCACCTTCACTTTACAGATGGTACGTCCCATGATGTTCTTTCAACACACTTTGTGAGAGCAGTTAATAGTAATGTTTACAGTAAGGATAATGCAACTATGCATCGATTCTTTCCCACTCATTCCTATCTGGAACACAAAATGTTGGTTCCCTAAACACAGCACAGTTGATAAACGAAGCATTTTTCTACGGAAGATTTCCGATAGTAACCCCAAGAGGCTCATGTGCACCATTGAAACAAGATAAAGTTGACGTTCACATTCATGACTGCTTATTCAAATAAATATTTTTGTAGATAGAGTTGCCTAAATAACCAGTCACGAAAGAATGGCTTCATGTTAAGTTTACAAGTAAATCGGAAATTTAAAAAGTAGTTAAAAATCAGTTGTTTAAGGCTACTTCAATATTTTGTTTTTCTCATTTTAAGTGGGACACGTTACATATAAAAACGAATGCACAATGTCATTCAAATAAGAAGTGCTTTAAGACACTCATAGGCAACTCTTCAAAAATATATTGTAAATTGTCTGTAGACATTTCGGGACATGTGCAAAAGTGGTTAGAACATGTCTCACAAGTAGGATGTCCGATTCACAATTTTTTTTTTACAAAAATGAGATTTACGACAAATGATAAAATTAATGTGCCTTTTTTGCTTGGACAAATGCTGCCGTTTCTTTGGGAAACGGGAAAGAAAACACTATACATAATATACTATATCGCCACTTGCATATTATTTTTCTTTTGTTGGTTTTGATTGCTTCTATGCTCCTCATTTGTAAGTCTCTTTGGATAAAACCGTCTGCTAAATGACAATTTAAATATAATGTAAATGTAAATAACAAAACTAAATTGAAAAAAAACAAAAAAACAAATAAAATAAATAACACAAATAAAATAAAAAATAAAAAAACTTTGTCGTGCCTTTTCATTTAAAAAAACATGAATGGGGCCAAAATCCATGCATTTTAATCAAGGATCCAACAAAGATGCTGGAATACATGAAACATGAAGCAGTTTTCATTAAATAGGTTGCATAATTTCTAAATATGAAGCAAACAAGGAATGGTCTGACTTCGTTTTGTTAAACTAAATAAAAAAAATACTCTGCATGAAAGCTGAAAGCTGAAAGACGCGAATTCACTCTCTGCCAGCAGGTGGCGGTTTAAGCGTGTTCTTGTTTCCGCTGTAAACAAGCAGCGAGCTGCACTGATAAACGTTAATATTCATTAGAGCAGAGCAAGATGAAAAGAAGAAATACTAATCTAAACTTCTAAAGACAGTAAGGTTCCCCTCAGACATACATTAAATATAAATCTACCCCTAGGATGGCATCGCGATTGTTTAGGCATCTCAAACCGATTTGAATGTCACAATAATTGACCGATTTTCAACCGGATCGCGGTTACTCGTTACATCCCTACCGTCACAAGGACATCTGTAGGGGACATTTGAATAAGGATCATTCAGCTGGAACGGAAAGAACCTGTTGTTTCCGCACAGTTATCTTTGTTGCCTCGGAATGTTCTCTCAATTCCTCACGTCTTCACTTCACTTTAATAAAGCCATCTTTATATATAGTGTCAGCGGGAATCACAGTTGCTTCACAGGAGGTGAAGAGTTAAGATGAGAATAATTAAGGAAAAAAAAAAGACGTTTTAAAATAAAAACTAAATTCACTAAATTTTAGAGTCCAGAGCACTGGTAAGGGATTGTCAGCGCAGCCAGAGTGGAGGTTACAAGGTCTTAAAGGGAGGAATAATGTCGCTGCAAAAAGAAAGACATTATTTTTGTGTAATTGGTGTAATGATGTGCCTTATGTGGGGTTAAAGTAAAAAAAAAAACGATTAAAGATAAATTTTTTTTACATACGTACATTATGTTTCTCCTCGATGCCCCGGACTTTAGAAACGTGTCGATTGGTTACAAAACGGCTCACATCGGTCCTGGAAAAAAGGAGGGTGCTCTGATCTTCGGCGGCAGCCTGCATCCAGGTGGCACGTGGTGATGGCTGAATCCTCAAGCGGTGTGAGTGTGGAATGTTCGCCCTCACCATACAGTGTATTCCCTCAGCGGACTCAGCCACGGATCAGGGCTCCAGGCCTGATGAAGCACGATATCAGGTCCTGTCTTGAAGACAAAACAAAGTAGTTCACTTTCACAAACGAAGCACATTCAGGCCTCAGTGACATGCGCAGGGCCGGCGGCATCAACATATATTACAAAGCTGTATTTTCGGGCACACTAAAATAGTTACGCTCTTCTTTTCTTTGCTTGCCTGACCAACCATCTTGGGCCGGTAGTTACGGCCAAATATTCCCCACATCAGTGAGGTTAGGGGGATCATGTGGGGGAGTGTGGTTAGACAACAACCACGCCGTTTTAGGTTACGGCGGTTTGGCTCTGACTCTTAAACTTTATAAAATGAATTATACTCCTTGGTATTTGAGCTCTTAGTTTCTTTGCCAAATACTTTATCCCCTTTACAGATCTTCTTTATGCACAAGAGCCTGCAATTTTAACTCACACCGAATGAGACAATAGGAAAACTTGAAACTAGCATCCATATCGACCGCATCATATGACCCCTTTAATGGTCTGATTAGCCCCCCCAAAAAAACAAAACTTGCACTAAAAAATTTAGTTTGTACACACACACACTTCGTATTTATGAATATATTACTTTAATTTGGTATTCAATGATTTGTAGATTACACGTTAATGAAAACATTTGCTATTGGTTTAAGTTGTCAATATACGTTTGTTTTTTTGGTTCAATTGACTCGTAATTTCAAAAAGCTCCGTTTCTCCATCAACTTAGAGAGAAAGGGTAGTAATAGTAAAAACTGACTCACGATATAGAGAGCAGAAATGAGATGTGGATGCGCTATACTCACAAAACATAACGTTAGAGAAACCATTACTTTACTGCATTCATAATTCATTTTGCATCGTAAAGGGTCATGAAACCCGAAAACAAACCTTTCTTCAGCGAAATCACAACAGATGCTGGAGACCGTCGCGGCCATATGACGCCATATCGCAAGACCAAAATAAAAGTCGTGTTCACACGTTCTTCTTCTTTTGATTTAATGGCGAGTTGCGAACCAACTTCAAAGGTGCATATCGCCACCTACTGTGATGGAGTGTGAAAAGAATTAACAAACCCTCCTATATCCTATTATATAACCCACTATTCTTAATAAAGCTCATGACTGCATGTATTTGTTTTCCTGAATTTGGACCGTCATTTAATAAGCTGGTTATAGTAAATTCCTGACATACTGCTTGTAATTCTTCCTTAAGAATCCTCCTTACTATTTCTTACATATCTTCATAACATGCTCTACAGTTTCCTCTATTCAACAGACATCACATAGACCCGTGTTATGTTTTCCTAGAATGTGTAAAGTATGATTTAGATTAGAATGTCCTGTTCGTAAATGTGTGAAAATAACTTGTTCTTTTCTACTCAAGTACTTTTCTTTATGGTTTTTTGAACCTTGTAATAGTTTCGGCCTGTATGACACGAGTCCCAGACTGTCTGCCATTTCCTATTGCATGCTTCTCAAATCAAATGTTTTCCTTCTGATCTACTGAGTGCAATGTTTATATTTGGTTCTTTCATTTTAATTGATTCTTTGGCAATTTTGTCTGCTTCCTCATTACCTTGAATTCCCACGTGTGCTGGTACCCACATAAATTGAATTATTATTCGCATCTGTCGTAAACTATAACCTAATCATGATTTCAGTTAAAATGTCAGTTCTATTTGTTTCCAATGATTGTAAACTCATAAGGACTGCCATCGAATCAGAACATATTATTACTTTATCAGGTCTAACTTCGTACACCCACTCTAGTGCCATTAAAATAGCTCTCATCTCAGCTGTATATACTGATTTATCCTGATACAGCTTTATATTCCGTTCCGATTCTAGCCGGCTAGCTAGCACGATAACGAATTTGATTTGTTTCATGCGCATTTTTTAGTAAGCACTGTTTCTGTAGATCAGCAGAAATATCCATCATGCTTTCAGATGGAGCAGCATTTTACTACACAGAGCCGTAGTTCACTTACACAATTACCGCAACAAAAAAAATCGCAGACGTTGTTCTAATTGCGCGGTTGATTCTGAAAATCGGACAAAAAGAATGCCTTTTGCGATTAATGTCCGCTTGTTCATATCTTCATCAGTGAAGGCTTACGGGCTCGTGACTTAACGTGCTGCTCCATCTGATAGCACGTGAAAATACCACATTTAATACGTTTTTACTCCAAACTCACTTCATAACGTCAGCTTAGTGTTTGAAATAAATCCTTCTGTGATATGATGTGGGTTCTTACACAGAATAAGGCATGCAACATTTTTCATAGTATTTAAGCAGTGATAAAGGTTTTGCATTATAAATATACTTTATTTTAATGAAAATTATAATAATAAGAACTCCGATAAACCGTATATTGCCGTAGTCGTGTGTTTATTAGTCACGTTGAATCAATGAAAGCAGTTGAATCTTTTTTATTCAGCTGCAGCGATTTTCTGGATTTCTTCTGCGAGGCGTATTTTGAGTTTCAGCGCGAGAGCGCCCTCTGCCCTTTGGATGGAGATTTACTGCTGATCACAGAACCGTGTGCTTCACTGAAAGATACGCATGACAATCGCAGCTTCTGTCGAATCACGATCTCGATTCCATTTCGATTTATCGTGCAGCCCTACTTCCAGCCTTCCTCACCTCAAACTCTGGAACATAGAATGCAGCCCCTGTCCTTCCAGTGTCTTTACTCTTTGACCCGTCTGTATATATTCGAAGAAATGAGTAGTATGAATTTTTTATATAATTTATGTCTATTTCCGGTTGATCTATTATCCAGGGTGGAATTGGGGATATTACCACTATTGGGGCAAATGATATTGACTCTAAACCAACTTCATTTACCCACTCCTTTATTTTCCATGCAAAGCCTTTACCTGTTGCATTTAAAATTTCCCAGCAATCATTCAGAACTTCCCCTTACAGGATGTGTTCACACGTTGCTTCAAGTCACAAAAGTGCATAGACATTTTTAGACTATAGAGACATACAAATAATAAAACATGCCAACAGTATTCAGTATTAGGGCCATAGACTAAAAACACAAACCAATATAAAACAAATGTTGCAATGTGTCATTATTATTGTGATTTTGTGTGTGCTTGTACTTTTTACTTTTTTTTTCTTCTTTTTTTTGAGATTACACCTGAGCAGCATCAAACCTGTTCAGTGTTTTAAAGGGGTCATATGATGCGATTTAAATTTTTCCTTTCTCTTTGAAGTGTTACCAGCTCTCATATAAGAACATCTGAGTTCAGTCTACAAAAAGTGTAAAATGAGACAGACCTGCTTCTACTGTTGCACCTCAACCCTCTAGAAGAAAGATGAATATGTAAGCATTTAAAAAAAAAATCAGGACAATGTTTTAACATTGGGGATGATTTAAAGGTAGACATGTTGAATTATTGCAGCATTCTTATTTTTAACATTCAAAGATGTTATTGCAGTAGAAACTTTTTACTTCACAGAGATGTCTATGTCAAAAAGTTTGATGTTTGTGCTATTCGCAACGTTTTGAAAAGCTGCTGCTGATTTTTCAGCACCTGACAATCAAGTACAGACCCTACTTATCTCACAAAATTTTATATTATAACCAGTCACACATAGCATGGAGATGAATGGAGCGGAAAAGGTTTCTGTTGAGCTACAAGTGGCATCCTCACTCTTTGGTTTAATTCTACAAATTAAATAGAAAATTGGTTTCAATACGTTAAAAGAAATAGCTCACCCATTTAAAAAAAGCAACAATTTTTAGATGTAAATACTATTTGATGTTTAATATCATATGGAGTTGAACATGAAAATACAATCTCAGAATATTTTTCTTTCTGTTCTCGTTTCTTCTTTCTTAAGTGATTCTGCCTGTAAGTAGTTGGATCCAGGCCCAGGGGGTGGAGTTGTATCTAGATCCAGGGGGCGGAGTTGGATCCAGGCCCAGGGGGTGGAGTTGTATCTAGATCCAGGGGGCGGAGTTGGATCCAGGCCCAGGGGGTGGAGTTGTATCTAGATCCAGGGGGCGGAGTTGGATCCAGGCCCAGGGGGTGGAGTTGTATCTAGATCCAGGGGGCGGAGTTGGATCCAGGCCCAGGGGGTGGAGTTGTATCTAGATCCAGGGGGCGGAGTTGGATCCAGGCCCAGGGGGTGGAGTTGTATCTAGATCCAGGGGGCGGAGTTGGATCCAGGCCCAGGGGGTGGAGTTGTATCTAGATCCAGGGGGCGGAGTTGGATCCAGGCCCAGGGGGTGGAGTTGTATCTAGATCCAGGGGGCGGAGTTGGATCCAGGCCCAGGGGGTGGAGTTGTATCTAGATCCAGGGGGCGGAGTTGGATCCAGGCCCAGGGGGTGGAGGTGTATCTAGATCCAGGGGGCGGAGTTGGATCCAGGCCCAGGGGGTGGAGTTGTATCTAGATCCAGGGGGCGGAGTTGGATCCAGGCCCAGGGGGCGGAGGTGTATCTAGATCCAGGGGGCGGAGTTGGATCCAGGCCCAGGGGGTGGAGTTGGATCTAGATCCAGGGGGTGGAGGTGTATCTAGATCCAGGGGGCGGCGTTGGATCTCCTCCCACTGCGTTTTTGATTAGACATATGGCAGATTCAAGTCATACTAAAGCCGGGCTTACAGCATTGAAATACTGGCCATATCACTGTGTTGCTCACACTACACAACAAGATTTGTTCTCAACTGTCATTGTCTTGTCATAGCTGCGCGCATACAACACAACACAATGCTAACGAGGTGCAAACACTACAAAACATTCAGTGAAGAGGTGTTCCCGACCATCAGCGAAAATACGTTTTCTCACATAAATTCTCACAAGAAATTACAGCGATTATAGGCCATTTCTTCAAGCATGGATGATCAACTGGCCCTTCAATTGGTCTGTGAAGTTATTTTATCCGAAAGACAGTGTCAGTACTGCAGAAAGAGTTGGAGGTAATTAAACAGTACAATGAATCGTGGTATTATATACACAAAATATATGCCTTTGTTAAATTTATTTCTAGTTAGTTGATTTGATGAATTTTTGGCTTTTCATTTCGGTTCATAACGACGATGCATGATAAGAGTGTTTATACCATCTGCACTGTGATTGGCTGGATTAGTTCCACGTTGTCATTGTCGCTCACATTACGAGATCACGTGGCGATAATTTCTAACAGGTTTGAAAATATCGTAGCGTCTGTGATAGCTTGAGACAGGTTCGGATCACGTTGCTGACCTGCTCATACTTAACGAGCTTCGGCGAACGCAACGAGCACCGATTTGGTCACGATCCGGGGGTTTTGTCGCAGACTGTGGAAATCTGTCCGCGACCGCAAAATACAGCCAAAAGTCCTGTAGTGTGAGCCCGGCTTTACTTGCGTTGTAAGTATGCGGAGACTATCGTTTCCGCATCGAGTCGTTAATAAAGTTATTCTTGTGACGGAAAAAACAAACTTGCTAAAAACAATTTTTTAAATAACGTTTTAAATGCTTAGTTACAAACACTGTAGTTTGTACAATGTGGGAATGGGCACATATAATTACGGGCAATAACCAAGTATTTTAATATTTTCATTTGGAGAATCGTTTGCATTACCTTAAAAACATTATAACTACCTAAATAAAAATAGAATCTTACGTTTTACCATCCCTGAAAAGCCGTTTCTAGTTACATGTAAGAATAAATATTTCTTAAAAACAAGTGTATTCTTTGACTGGCTGATTCTTTACTCCTCTCAGTAGTCCACTTAGACTTCAAATACTTAAGTAGATTAATAAGTAGGCACATCTGCTTTTATTGGAGTGATATTAAATCAAGTTACTACTTCACGTAGAAAATGTGTGCTTGAATTCCACCACTGATTATGCACATTATTATAAAACTGTATATGACTTAAGTATAGCAGCACTGTCAGGTTGTCTCCTGTAATTTTTTTTATTTATAAATAACTTCCCAAGGGCATCTGATTTAATTTACATAATCTCACTTAAATAAATGCATGCAAAATGCATTACCAACACAATGAAATCGAAGAAAAAATTTGTTTTATTAAAACACAACTTAAAACAGACACTGAATACGGTAAGGAAACTTTGAACATGAAACACAAGGAAAACCACATTGGGAGCACATCATAAGCACACTGACTAATCGCTAACAGAATAACATACCAACATTAGAGGGGCATTCAAAATCAGAACTTACACAGAATTAAATGATAAATCACTCATTCATCCTTTCATACTGCACTGCAGCCACTACATCATGCATACAACACACTCAAATAAGGTCAGCACAGGTTTGGCAGAACTCGCTGCAGAAGTCTGGGTGGGTGTCTTCACTAATAATTTTTTTGAGTTACCCCCTTCTTCCTCAACCTACATATCCTACAGGTTAGCAAAGAAAGAAAACAAAGAAAATAAATATTTCAATGTTCATTATTTTTGTAATGTTTTAAATTCATCATTAAACGCAAGACACTCCATGGCAACAATTAACAATGCATACCTGGAGTGCAATTTTTGAATATGTCTCCACACTGCATACAAGTTTCCAGTCTATACATTTTGTAGTACTCTGCCTTGTAGTATGTGGAGAAAGCATCTAATTTGTGACACCTGTACACATGTAAAAGTACATGCATTCAAAAATCCACAAGGCTGGAATTCATTAAAGGGGTCATATGATGACCCCAATTTCAATTTTTCCTTTCTCTTTGGAGTGTTACAAGCTCATGTTGCATAAAGAAGATCTGTAAAGTTGCAAAGACTAAAGTCTCAAATCCAAAGAGATATTCTTTACAAAAGTTAAGAGTCAACCACGCCTACCTAAAACGGCTCTTTCTAACACGCCCCCACATATCTACCTTACTATGTGGGAAGATTTGCATAATGCCGCCCAAATGTTCACGCAAAGAAAGAAGGCGTAACTTTTATTCTCGCTGTAGTATTGTTGCTGCCAATATGTTGTGAATGCGCTGTGTGTTTCGTTTGTGAAAGCGAAACTACTTTGTTTGGTTTTCCAAAAGACGCTTCATCATGCCTTGAGCTGATCCGTGTTGGTCGCTGAGGGAATACTTCAACTTTGTGCTGTGGATCGCCAGATCGGCTTTTATCGTGGACGAAGCGGAGTCCAGCCCAGGGTCGTCACATGTGGTTGCCGCAAGCCCGCCGGACACTCCTTCGTCGTATCCGCCGGCCTCCGCTCACTCTAGGCCGCCATGTGTGACGCTGTGTTTGTTGTAAAGTGAAACTACTTTGTTTGGTCTTCCAAGAGGACACGACTACAAATCAGTGGTTAAGTTGTATTTACAACACTGTTCCAGAACAGTTTAACCCAAATATTCAGATGTGTGCAGCACATTTTATGGAGGACTGTTTATTTTTATCCTGGTAGAGTAGACTACAATGCCTGCTGTTCTGACTCACAGACTGTAAGTACGTTTTTTTATATTTAAAGAATTTGCCACTGATGATCCAAACGCGAGTTTTAGGCAGTGTAGAGTAGCACTTGTTGTTTTGTCATTTCTCCGATCACAAATGCTGACATGGTTTTATGTTTACGCAGCGTGATATGCAACGCGTAAAAAGACAGTACAATTCATTATAATCCGTAATTATGTCCCCACTGGATGCAACAAATGCCTCGTTTATAATGGTTTTAATAATTTTGTCTCGTCGCTCCGGCCGGACAGGGCATCACAGTATTGAGGTATTCGGCCAATCCCAATGCACTGGATAGCTGGCCAATCACATCACACCTCGCTTTTCAGACCGATGAGCTTTGTAGAAATCGATGTGTTTCAGAAAGGCGGGGTTTAGAGGAGAAACAATAATGTACAGTAATGTGGAAAATAATGTGGTTTTTTTTTACTTTAAACCGCATAAACACATTTCATACACCAAATACACAAAATAATGTTTTTTTAGCAACATCTTATGACCCCTTTAACCAGCCGTTAAAGCAAATAACATAAGAATTTCTTAAGATTTGTATAAAAATATGTAACAAGTTATGCAAAACTACTAGGGAACACTTACTGTCAAGCCAAAGAAAATGGGCTCATCTCCTGAAGGCTTCCCGTGTCACAAGGTCTCTGAAGCGAGTGCACACCAGGGCCAGTGTCAGAATTGCCTCGTCACCCTCCTGGAGAATCACATCAATAAAAATGTCCTCCGCAGAACATATCTGGCTGGGCTGATCTTCCTTTGTTTTTGTATACATGAATGTATGGTAAAACTTTAAAGGATACAGCGCCCAAAACCCCGCCCCCCCCCCCCCCCAAAAAAAAAGAAACCCCCCCCCTCTCCCCCCCCGTCTGTTTTCATTGAAGTACAACAGGTTACCTGACACAGTGAAGTCAGATCGTATAAAAACTCCTCCCTGTACAATGATACAAACACCATATTCTGATAGTTAACATTACTAAAATGTACATTGCTAGGGACTCGCTTACGTAAAATTAGGAAATCCCTGGTCCTTGGACAACCAACATGTAGTCCCCACTTATACATTGGGCTCCCTATACACAGTAATGGTGTCAGAAATAAACCCCAGAAATTCGAAAACTTTGAAGACAGCATTGTTTTGCAAATCGGTTCTCCCTTTATGTTCTGCACTTCCATACTAGGTTTTAGCAGACTCTCGAATGGAAGGACAGAAGACAAAAAAAATTTAAAAACTGAGGCCACACTGAAGAGTCATCAACTAAGTTTCTGTATAACTTCAAGGCTCTCACCTTGTGCACTCAAATGGCCCTCGAAGTATGTATAGTGCATACTGTTACCTATACATTGATTTTATTATATTATAACATTTTCTAGCACAGTGAAAGTGACGTGACGTGTGACCAAGTAGGGTGTCTCATACTCAGGATTTGTGCTCTGTATTTAACCCATCCAAAGTTCACACACCGTGAACACACACACGGAGCAGTGGGCAGCCATTTATGCTGTGCTGCCCGGGGAGCAGTTGAGGGTTCAGTGCCTTGCTCAAGGGCATCTCAGTTGTGGTATTGAAGGTGGAAGAGAGTGCTGGTTATTCACTCCCCCCACCTATAATTCCTGCCGGTACGAGACTCGAACCCGCAACCTTTGGGTTACAAGTCCGACTCTCTAACCATTAGGCCATGACTTCCAACATTCTATTCTTCCTAATGAAAGATGCATGCTAAAAAAAGTTGTATTGTATTGTTCAAGCGTAACAATACTACGAGGCTTACATTAAACAAATTAGGCTAATGAGCAACCAGTAACTTCAGTAAAATAATATTAACAATAACTATGAATAAAAAAAAATAAATCAATGTCAACTTGCCTTCATGCTGTACTGCCAACGATAAGTGGTTGTAGACATGATTCTCCACCACGTGAAGTTCCATGGTGGGTTTGAACACTTTTGGTCCGCAGAACGGGCAATGGCAATTAGAGCAATAGCTCTGGCATCTCTGAAGGGCAATCTTCTCATTGCCGCAACACTGTTCTGTGCATCTATGGACAAGGTTAAATGTATTTCAAATGTTATTTCTTGGCAAGTTAGTGATGAGTAACCTGACTACTGGATGTGAACAGTTCACATGTTTGCTTACCATAGCTATAAACATCTAAACATACCAGCTGTATTTCCAACGCTAATTAGTTTAACTAAGTTAGCTAACTTAATTAGATAGGCCACCTCTGCAGAGCTATACAAGTGCGGGCTAGCCGTTATCTAGTTAGCACTATTAAAGTTACTTAAACATGTCTACATTTGATTAATTATCAGCGTTATCAAAAAGTATGGACCCCATCAAACTTTTGACATCTTTAACTGTGATCATTACTTACAGGCGTACACTACATTATGAATCTATCTCGGAAAAATTGAATCTTGTAACAAATTAAATATTAACATAGACTGAGGATCTGTGAAAGTTTCCTAGAATCATAAGAATCAGATACCGTATACAGTCTGTCAAGTACATGAATAATAAATCTTGTCTCTATCACATTATCAGGCACAATAAGAAAAAAAGTTCAAGCTTGGGTTGGTAAGATAAGGTGTTTTTTGATTTTTTGAAGAAGTCCTCTAGATCCTCAAAACTGCATTTAGATTAAAACCGCCAAATTAATATTGTAAAATATTTTTTACATTTTAAATAACTATTTTCTATCTCAATGCATGTTAATGGTAATCATTACAGTCATATTACTCCATCTTCATTGTCACTGATCCTTCAGCATCATTCTAATATGCCGATTACTGGCTCACCAACATTTCTGATCGTATCAATGTGAAAACAGTTTGTGCTTTATATTTTTGCGAACTGCAATCATTTTTTCCTATGATTCGCTATACAGAAAGTTCAAAAGAAAGCATTTATTTGAAATATAAATATATAAGTCTTTGCTAAAAAGTCACTTTGCAACATTACTACTTGCTACTGATCCCACACATCTGAATATGCATAATAAATACTAACTGGGGATAAAAACAACAATTAACTTACTTTATTCCAAAGAATGCACACAGTTATGAATATAATATAGTCATGATATAATATAATAATCATGAAGTAAGAGTGTGTTTAATGTGCTGTGACTGTTGTACAACAATAATATGAGGCTGCAGAAAATCTTTGCGTGTTAAGGGATTAATAATCAAATTCTGTAATCAATGTATTGCATTTTTATTGTCAGATCAATGCATCACAACGCTTGAATGCAGATTACACCCCAACTACAAGCTGCTAAGTTAGGATACATTCAAAAACAGCTAGACAGAGCATGAGAGAACAGAACACAGTCACAGCGGTCTGCGCTTTCCAAACCATTTTAAACTCGACATGCCATCCTATAAACGCATGGTGCAAGACACCGCAAAGATTCAATTTGCAACAAAATATCCATTTGAAGTATCAGTAAACAGACAAATAATTACAAAATAGCACAGGTGTGAATGAACTAGCAGGTGGAGTTCAAAAGTCAACTAGTTCAATCAAACAATCACCTTCTTTTTCCTCATTCCAAGCTGCTGCATGCAGGGTGAACCAGAGCTCTGTCTTTTCATCACCTGCGCATCTCATTCCCCAAGCACGTCACTTTTCACACATCTTTTATTATCGCATCCCTCTCGGGGGAATTTCTCTCGCATCAGTTTCCATTTCCACCTCAAGTTAAATTAATCTGTTGCCTGAAACACAAGGTCTGTTTTGTGAGAGCTCTGGGATAATGCGCTGGTGGGTGTCAGACACTTATGGAGGAAAAGCCGGCTGAATCAACCGACTATCTATATGACGCAGCCTGCGAGACGTACTGTGAACCACGTGTTTAAATATAGTGTGACCTGAGAAACTAGAATGATGGGTAATTACCAACACATCAAATAAAGAAGGAGATTGGTGAGTTTGAGTCACTCAGTCAAAGTTCCGTTCCAACTGCATATGACGCAGTTTGGCAAACCTAACGAAGCTCAAGCATTTTTTGGGCTTCACACCCATGAGATGGAAACCTTCCCCGTCTCTCACGCCACCTTTTCTATTTTCTGTTGGAATGAGGAGGAAGGAAGCAGAGGGGATGTGTGTTTGTGGTGTGGCTGCACCTGTTCTAGTGTGGGCAGCGCAGCTCCTCTTGACATGGATAAAAAAAGTTCCAGAATATCAAAGAATCACAACGTGTTTTATCTGGAGTCTGAAGAACCTTCATCAAAAACTTCTACTACGCTACAAACTATGCTAAAGGTAGGCCTACTTACCCACGCACTTCTGTCATGGTAGATGACATATTTGACATGAATAAAAATGAGGCTGTGAAGGAAGGAAGCCTGTTCAAGTAGGCGTATTTCCAAAAAAGAATTAAAGTGGGGAAAAAAAACATCCATCCTTCACAGACTTGTTTTCATTCATGTCAAATTAAATATGATGTCTAGACTGACCAAGAACCACCACAAGACAAAACAAAAAACAAATAAAATAATGTTTCTCACAAAGAAAAAGGAGATTAAATGGCGAGAGAATGAAGACTTCTTTTTCCTGCTTCTAATTTTTTTCTCCTGATAAAATTAAATACATAAACTCTGACCCAAAGTCAATGGGGAAGAATAATCAAATCTAATCTAATCTAAAATAAAATAAAATATTTTTTTCCGGCCTCTCAAATTTTTCTCCTAAATTAAATATGTAAACTCAGACCAAGGTCCATGGTGAAAAACAATAAAAATTAAATAAAATAAATTTAAATTAAGAGCAAATTCTCCTGTGGGAGGGAGACATCTCCACAATGTCTCAAACTGATTCAAATTTGCTAAAAAAACCTGCAAGTCTGCAATCAAAAGTCTCAACATAATCTCAAACATTTCTTACCAAATTCTTCCAAGACCAAGTGAGCTGAGCAATGACATCACCATTAATTACAGCTCTGTATTTCAATAATCATCTCAATTGCTTAATCTAGGAAACCTTAGGAGAATCACCTGAAACACTGAGGTTAATACTCAAAAAAGAAAAATTTAAACTTAACCTAGAACTTCATCAAGTTCTCCTGCTCCATGAAAGTCTACATCATGATCTGATCTCGACGTCACTGTCCCGGTCCGGGTCCCCGTCCCGCTGTAATAATGAGGTCCTGATTGAGTCCAGTCTGATTAGAAACAGAACCACGCAGCCTGTTAAACTCTCATGGCATCGAGCCAGAGCCAAACGGCCCCATTCCCTCCTCGACAGGCCCCAGCCAACGCAGAGATGACAGTCGCCCAGTCAGGCCGAGCAGAAAACATGTGTCTTGATTAATTTAATTAGACTGCAGTGGCCGTCTGCCGTCTGCCTCCTCTCTCTCATTCCGTCTCTATCTGTCTTAATGCCAAATGCTGGAGAAAAGCCTGATCATTTAGCAGTATGTGTATTTATTAACACAAGTAAGGAACATCTGAAGTGTGATGGATTTTTTACTAGTGCTTTAAAGGGAAAGAATTTAGACAAGCAACTTCACAGAGAGGTGGGGTGTTTGCGAGCCGATAGTCTAATGAACCCTTTCTGAGACGTCAAATCTATACATTTATTTAAAGGTGACCTGGAAAATCTGACTTTTCCAGGTTTTTAATGCTATACTCAGGTCCCCGGTGCGTCTACCACCAAGAACATGAACAAATTAACCCAGTAACTTTGGGGGGGGGGGGGGAGGGATTGGAAGAGTTTTTCTGCAAGCGTCTGCGAAAACGAGCGCGTCTGATTTCGCTCCCCTAGTGACATGGCCACGGGATCTTATTATAATATTACCGCCCCTTAATTTGTAAGTTTCCACCCACAGTGCCATCATTTTGAATTCGCAAGCGACAACGGTGTACCAGTTCTAGTTTGAGCAAAACATGCTAACTCTTCTGTCTTTGGCTACACAGACGAGCACAGAACACTGTTTAGAGTCCCAGCCTCAGAGGAGACAAGAGAGCTGTGGATTTAATGATTTATTTACTGTATATTGCTGCTGCCACACAGATCGAAAATAAACAAGCGACTTATTTCCCAGCTGTTTACCTTCACAAAACCGACTGGTTTTTGTAACTTGTGTGCTTTTAACATAAACTTGTGTGTGAAAGAGAACTTATTTCAGTACTCACATGCTGTGACAGCCACTTTCTGTGCGTGTGCTTCAGATGTGTGCTCTCAGAAAACCTTATATCAGAAGTTTAAACTCGTATGGTTTAAAATGCATTATTTCAGCACGATAAACATGATAATCTTAACCAAAACAGATGTTTTTAGCAGGTGCGATCTGTAATGGTGCAGCTCTATTCTGGATAAGGGGGCGGGGAGCAGCAGCTCATTAGCATTTAAAGAGACAGGCACGAAAAACAGTGTGTTTCTGCTTCCACTCAATATAGGCATTTTCAAAATGATATAATACATTTTCTGTGGAGTATTTTGAGCTGAAACTTATACATTCTGGGGACACCAGAGACTTGCATTACATATTGTAAAAGGGCATAATATCTGCCTCCCCTTTAGAGTCACAGCTGACCTGCCTTCAAAGCATTACATATATAACAAATCTATAGCCTTTATAAACAATTTTACGACAAAATTTGTTGAATTTCAAATTGTCTGCTGCGAGTTCCCATTATTAGCAGAGGTCTTGTGCGGATTTGATCATTTTGGCCGCCCAAAAAAAAAAAAAAAAAAAGAAAAAAAAAAAACCCCCAAAAATTCAGTTGTTAATTACCTATTATGTACCATACTAAATAATAAATAACCAATTTCTGTATTTGTTAAAGATTACTCAGCACTGCAAAAAAAAAAAAAAAAAGTATTTTTTAATTCCTGTTTCCACACAAATCTCCTAAATATCGTTAGATTCTGATGCGAAACATATTAAGGTTTAAATTAAAAAAATACACTTAATTAAAAGGTAAAAAATATTTATTTTTCTTACTCCATTAGCCCTTTTTTGTTAAATCTTAATACATTTTTTAGAAAAAAAAGTTTTATTTTTGTACTACTTTCTAGTATTTTTTATTTGTTTTCCAGCACGAATATCTAAATATTTTTTAAAACAAGATTAAAACAACTCAGAGTAGGATATTTATTTAAGATATGTAGGTTTATTCTAAAATAATAATAATAATAAAGAAAAAAATTAATTGAATTCAAATTGAAAATGGATTTATTTTTCTTACTGCATTAGCACTTTTTTCTTGTTTTAAACATAAACCTGAAATTTCATTACATTTCTCTGAAATCAAGACTGAATGCGCATCCTACATAAATCTTGTTTTAAGCATTTTTATGATTTTTTCATGGAAAACAAGACAAAAATAAAGCATAAGAAAAGTTATTAAAGGGCTCCATAAATTGCTAATATGATTGGTCGGACCAGATGAGTCTGCACTGAAGTTTGGGAAAAATTGGCAGATTTAAATATAGCAAAGTGTGTAAGGTAACTGACAGTACACTGCTAAAAATTTCTGTAATAAAACGGCAGCTTGTGGTTTGCCGGGAATTTTTACCTTAAAAATACTGTAGCAACATTTTAGTTTTACAGTTTTAACTTAAATTTACAATTAAATACCATAATTTCATTAACTGAAATAATGTTAATACACCAACCTATTGAAATACTGAAATCTATTTTGTACCTTTGTAATACACTGATACCA
>JADLZN010001190.1:0-30000 GCA_018155175.1 Sinocyclocheilus anophthalmus
TAATGTCCCATCCACCCTGGGCTTTTAAAGCAGGTCTAGGTGTCTTGTTTTTAGTGTCAGAGGTGGAGAAGCAGGGCACAGTTGTATGTGACAAGAGGTCAGTGCAGGGCATCGTGGGCAGAGGGCGTCTGTCCCCCCGCCTCGGGACGGATCACGATTCCGGCCTCTGCATTGACCCTTCTGGCATTTTTCTCTCCTAAATCTGACTAGGCTTTGTCTGTCATCGGCCCTTGATTGACTCTTAGATGTACAAAGGGCCCCAAGAGGGTCCGATTACCACTATTTCAATACAGTTGGGGGAGTCTTTGGTTGGGGTCATCTGTTGTTTGGGAGGATGAGCGTTCCTCATCTTTCCAAAAGATGCCATTTATTTTATCTCCTCCATCTTAATGTGTTTTGACAACAGACATGACTTTGAAGGAGCTCAGGCCCTTCTCCTCCCGCTGCCCTTCTCTCGTTCGTTGTAGTTAGGGGGTAGAGACGAGCATAGCTAAGTTTATTAAACCACTTGATGCGGTTAAGTGCTAACAAGAGCGTTTTTAGTTCAGGCTTTATGCCTGAAGAACGTCTGACCTCTTCTTTCAGGGATGTTCACGGTACATTCTTCACGTGACAAGCAAATAAGTCGCATTAAATTGGGTCTTCATTCTCTGACGCGTGTTTCTTATATGGTGCTCTTCACTTGAATGGAATTTTCAGCGTGAGTGTGTCAAAATCAAAGCCATACCTAAAGTCGCACTTTTCAAAGACTTGTTGAAGGGTTTGTCATTCTGATCTTTACACCTCGAGTGTATATTTCATCCCCCTGGCCCACTCTCAAACAAACAATCCTGAGCTCAGCGCTGTGCTGTCCAGCTCCAGGAGATTTGTGGAGTATTTTTCTAGTGTCTCCAGCGGGTCCACTTACACCTACACACACACACAACACACACACCCAACACACACACACACACACACACCCACACACAGGACACCCAGACAGACAGACAGGACGAAAGCCAGACACACAGACAGACAGACAGACACACGCACACACACACACACAGGACACACTCATATTACCTAGCTAGACTGTGGACATACCATAGACTTAATTTGTTTTTAGACAAGCTAATTATCATTACTATAGACCAGTGGTTCTCAACCTTTTTTTCAACTGGGACACATTATGAAGTCCAAATGCAAGTCTCATGGGAACCCCCCCCCCCCCCCGCAGCATATCATTAATATTAAGTCACCAGACATATTTATAATATTATAGCTAAATATGATGATTCTAATCGATTACTTATTGAAATAAATACATAAATATACTCTCTTACTAAAACTTATTTGTTTTTTTTTGTTTTTTTTTTTGTTTTATTGGGTTTTGTCGCGGACGATGCCCACCAATTTTCGTGCCACCCCAACCCTCAATTTGGCTGAAAGGAGTAACAGCACACAGGAAGTTGCGATTGTAAGTTCGCGTCTGTAAGACAGCGACAGTGACAGAATAACTGTGCATTTAACACAATGTAGGCTATGTTGATCCAAAATTGACAGCACTGTTCGAGTGAATAATCTGAGTTCTCTCCAGAGAGGTTTTGACATTTCGCATTAAGGATGATTGCTGTTAGTATGTGTGTTTCCTTTGCCTGCACATCTTAAGTGAGTAGAGGGGGGAAACACAAAAGTTGTCAGCACTCTTTCCGTCTTTTTTTCTTTTTTGCGTCCGGTCTCCTACATTTTGCTGATATTGCGACTACTCTTGTTTTGTATGTGTTCCTTCGCTGGCATTTTACACATTTCGTTTTTCTCCCTTAATAAGAAATGTGTCCATTCTGATGCTCAATTTGACCAAACTATTGGCTGCTGATGACTATTTGAATTGATTTCTGCCAAAGTGCGCGCTTGTAAGTCTTCATTAAATGCGTAACGTTACTTACGTGAGCACAGGTCTGCTCATGTCTGAAAATAACATGAAAAACAAAATTATTTTACATAAAAATATTAGGTTATAGCTTATATTTATTTAGTACATTTTTTAAATTAATGTAAAAACTAAAATTATTTGTAAAACTGAAAGTAATTTTTTTTTAAAAATTGTGTTCAGCATGGTGGGCTGCATTTGAGTTTGTGACGGGCCACGGGTTGAGAACCACTGCTATAGACTAACCCAAACCTTAACCCTAGAACAAAAGAATATTTAATAATGCATCATAATCAATTTATACAAAGTACGTTTTTTTGTTAATTATACAGCTATAATGTATTTTTGATAAATTCATTGTGTATAATGAATGCCAAACATTACTGATTGGTTTGTAGATTTATACATTGTTACTGATTCTTCCAAAACTATCACATGTCATTTTTGCAATCTAAGTTAGCCAGCGAAATAACATTGTGTTTGTGACAAATCAGCAGAATTTGCTACCACAGTGTAAAATACATCACCAAAAGCCATAAAAATGGATCTACAATATGAGATTTGCAGTGTCAGTGCAACACTGGCCTGGTATTTATTTTTGAAGCACATGGAGATCTTTCTTTTAGAACTTTTGGGGGTATTTTTTAAAACAAATTTAGCAAAGTATGGCTTTGTAAACACGCATACACACTCTGTGTTTAGAATACATAGTTGCAGGGCTTTCTAGGCCTAAATGTTGAACCCATGCCCAGTTAAAGGCAACTTGGTAAAGCTTTTGCCAAATATCGGCTTTGTGTCTTATTTTTGCTATATCCTTCTTGTTCATTTCCATAATCATTCACCATGGGCAATTAGCAGCGATCTCTGTGCTGCTGACTTCTCATCCTCTCTGCCACTTCCACAGAGACCTCCGCAATATGGCAAAATGTGGGTTGCGGGATGGGGTCCAGCTCCATGTGCAAGTGTTCATGCTCATGGCATCATGATAGAGTGGAGATTAATTATTTCCTGCCCTTTCCTGTACTGAATGAGCAGTCCAACATCCCCATTCTGAGATGGGCTGCTGCCTTACGCAACAAGTCAATACTGTCTCCTCCTAGCCCCTTTTTAATGCAGATCGCAGATGTTTAGCATTAACTTCCTTGGTCTCAGGAGACTAGGATCTCCTAAGCAGCAACAACAGTCTCACCAAGCTGACTTCCTGCTGTTCAAGCCTGAAACCAAAGGTCTGAGTCAGCACTCTTGTGTATTTGTGAAGAATGATCAAATCCTCACAAATAGCCCTCTGGGTTGTCTTCTCCATTTTCCCCTTTGTGTCTGTCGCTTGTTTTTCTAAGGACCTTCTTGTGTTGGCCACAGGGATGGGGGTGGGGGGTGGTTTTGGGTTGACTTGTCGACTGTGTGGAAACCTCTAGACCCCCCAGTGGTAAATGAGCTTCAAAACAATGCCATCTGATTAGATTAGATAACCCCCCCCATAGCCCAAACTACTCCATTAGGCCTATCAGTATTGCAAGAGATAAAAGATGCCATCAGCACACAAGGAATCCACAGTCTCACCACTCCAGTGCTCTAATGTAGCTCACTCAAGCACCTTGCTCTCTTCCTCTCCAACGGTTTACTGTTTCAGCCCTAAATCTGTAATTAGGCAAATAACAATCTTCTCTCTCTTTCAAATATAGAAGCCTCCCCGTCTTCACGGTAGGATTTTAGCTGTGCAATTGAAAGTCTCTTGAGGACTTTCTATTTTGTTTGAAATGCACTCGTTTTCAAAAAGTTTCCAATAGGGCTGCAGCAAACAACTATTTTGGTTATCTATTAATCTGTACACATTTTTTCAGTTAATTGGAAGTTGCTTATTTATGCAGTTTAAAGTATATATTATATATGTATTCTTTACATATTTTATCTATTTTTTATTATAACATTGCATACATTTAAATACTATTAAAAGTATACATTTCAATAATAAGGACATATTTATAAAAACTATTCACAGTTTGAAAGCATATGTTGTATTTGATATAGATTTAAAAGTATTGTAATGTTATATTAGACATTTAATATTCAAAATTAATTATACATGTATACAGACACACAATCTTTTGTGACGGTTGGTGTTTATTCTTTGTTATCAAAGGAAGCTCGCCAGTGGTTTTTGTTAGTTTCGCTCCTCAGAGAGGAAGCAATGCTTAATGACATTAAAGGTTCACTGACACAAACACACACAGGGAAATTGCAGATAAGCTTGATAAAGCAGCATTCTACAGACCTGTGTACTCCCGCTGTGTACTCCTCCTGGATTTGGCTAGGTTTCAGGAAGTCCAGAGATTGGGCACAAAGAGAGTTACAGAATGATTAAAGCTGTTGGTATGAAGTTTATTATTTAGTATACTAGGTGCTAATCAACAGTCCATGTTTTTGTTCATTTGCTGCCTTCATGATTTTTTTATGAAGCAAGAAGAATGCAAATAGGCTTCGCTTGAATCAATTTTTAATCAGTGTTGGTCTTTATTTCTGCTAAATCCTCAATTTTATTTTTCTCTACCACCCAATTTTTTTTATCTTGAGATATGACAGAAACCGCCATTTACAGCTGCTCATAAAACTTGCTGCTATTATGAGTAACATATACTAAGATGTTTATAGCACTTTAAAGAATCACATCTGCTGTGAATCAGTGTGCCGGAGAAAGACAAGAATGCACCCATTGTGTTTTCATGTTCTCCAAATGAAGCTCAAACAATGCTCTGTGAGCTATGTGATTTTACGACGTCTCACCTCGCGTTGACTTATGTTGTATCTACAGGAGGGCTACATGTTTGCAGTGAGTTTCATTCTCTTTTCTTCTTTCTAAATAATTTAGCAGTGTTTGTAATGGAGGAAAATCATTATTGGTAATGAACCTTGAACGACTGAATACTAAGTGGCTTCTGCAGAACCTTCGAAATGTAACTTGAGCTTCAAGCGCAGTGAATTTAGGTCATCAGGCCATTGTACTGTTTACATAAAGTTGTTCATTTGCATAAAGTTAAACCTTTCTTTGTCGATTCACTAGACACGGCCACATCAAGTCAGCAGAAATTGCAACCACATTAAACACGAATTACTTCCGATAATTTTGTCACTGTAAATCACTGAAGGCAAACAACCATCACTTGTTGTCCTGCTACTTGTGAAAAGGAAGTAGGACATTACAGACTTGTGTCTCGCTCTTCTAACTCAAGTGTGTAAGACCTTGGCATTCAACCTTCCCATAATGAAACTTGAGTCCTTCTGTCAGATCTGGAGGTGTTTTTCTTAACACCTCAGAAGCATCTGTGTGCCCCAGAGTTCTCGAGCGCTTGTGTGAGCGATGTATCAGATGTACCCCATGTCTTTGTGAAGAACGGCTCAAGAGCAGACAGGAATGGAATGATGACAGGTAAATGAGGGGAACAGTTTGTGTACATTTCTTACTTGAGCCCTACCCCCCCCTCTCACCCCCCCCCCCCCCCCCCCCCCCCTTCCCCCCCCCCCCCCTCCATAGCAAACGTTGTTCCAAAGTGAACTGCAATTTGACGCTGCCGTTTGGGACATGGAAAGCTGAGGATTAACAGAAACTGGAGAAGGTTCTTTCCAATCTCTTGTCCTGAGTGAGGGCGTGATTATTTGTGGCCGTTGCCATCGCTCTGAAGACATAGTGGCTGTCTGCCTTATTAGTTGTGTTGAATTTGGCTGTAGAGGGTTTTTTTTTTTTTTTGAAAGAAATTAAAAGTGACATAAAGACCGATAATGTTACACAAGATTTATATCAAATAACTGCTGTTCTTGTGAACTTTCTTTTCTACGGAGCCATTTCTTGCACATGACATGCAAGAAAAAATAAATAAATCGTGCACACGATTACTATTTCGTTCCCTCGATGTACTAAAACATGCACACAATTACTATTTCGTTCCCTCGATTTGCTAATTCATTCCCTCGATTTATAAATTGTGCGCAAAATTTACTAATTCGTTCTCTCGATTTATAAATCGTGTGCATGATTTAGCAAATCGAGGGAACGAATTAGGAAATAGTGCGTACAAGTTATAAATCGATAGTTTCTTTTTTTTTTTCTTTTTTTTTCCCGGGAACGAAATGGAACTAGCGCATCAAGATTTTCGGTCGCCTTACGATTTTTTTTCCGGCTGCCATGTGTGGGGCTCATACTATTCATCAGTGATTCCTAAAAAAGGTATCACAGTTTCCACAAAAGTATTAGGCAACTGTTTTCAAAATTGGCAATGAAAATATATATTTTTTGAACATCAAATCAGCAGATTAGAAGGATTTATGAAGGATCATGTGACTTAAGACTGTAGTAATGGCTGCTAAAATGTCAAAACTTTAAAATATATTAAAATAAAAAATCTGTAATATAAGGAAATATATGTGGTAGATAAATTAGGTAATTTAATATATAAAGTTATTTTAAATTGTAATAATTTTTCACAATATTACTTTTTTTACTGTATTTTGATTGATATAAATGCAGCCTTGGTGAGCAGAAGAGACTACCTTTAAGAAATCAACTGACCCCAACATTTTTAACATAATATCTATATATGTGTATTGTAATTTTTTTTTTAAAGCAGAAGCCCTAGATATCCTGTCACCCATATCAGTCATGTTTTGCATACTCTAGTCTAAAACTGTCTCAGAATTGCCCACATAATATAGCTTTTCTTTTTACTTACCTCTTACGGATTTTCAGACTTGAACAATATACGTTAGTTGCTCTGTAAAGCAGAAACTCTCGCTAGCTTCGCCTTCAAATTGAAGGTCAGTCTAATAATGCGAGGATGACATTTCAGCCTCTCTCCTACAGTATGTGAATTACTATCCTGCTGAGATCAGCTGTGATGAAGGAAGTGAAATCACTCCTCTTTGTGCGAGGATGTCGGTCTGTGTGTGTCTGTGAGTGAGTGACAATGTGGCGCCCACCAGTCTTTGCAGGAACAATATCTGATTCTGTCAGTCTGTTGTTTTTACATATTCCTCACGCTGTTTTACATGTCTTAGCCTCGATTAAAAAGGACCAATTTGCATCAGACCCACAGCGCTGAGCCTGTGCTGCAGAAACCTGGTCAGTGAGAGATGGATGAGCAGGCATGCGGAGCCCCTTTGAGGTGAAGAAGAAAGACGGATGGTGGTGGTGCTGGTGTTGATGGGAGGAGAGGACGATGGAGGTGCCTCTGCGGTGTTGATGTATTCTCCTCTAGGGCTCTGATCGTTTCCTTTCTGCTGCTGACTCAGTGCTGTCTGGGCCCCCACCTTCCCCTACGGCCACAACCTAGTCCGTGTGTGTGTGTTAGGCTGCTCCTATAATCTAAGAACCATCAAAGACATTCAACTCCCCAAGACTTGCACATGGAGTCATTTAACAAAATAAAACAGCAGAAGTACAGTGGGTACGGAAAGTATTCAGACCCCTTTAAATTTTTCACTCTTTGTTATATTGCAGCCATTTGCTAAAATCATTAAGTTAATTTTTTTCCTATTAATGTACACACAGCACCCCATATTTGACGAAAAACACAGAATTTTGACATTTTTGCAGATTTATTAAAAAAGAAAAATGAAAAAGCACAGGTCCTAAGTATTCAGACCCTTTGCTCAGTATTAGTAGAAGCACCCTTTTGATCTAATACAGCCATGAGTCTTTTTGGGAAAGATCCAACAAGTGTTTCACACCTGGATTTGGGGATCCTCTGCCATTCCTCCTTGCAGATCCTCTCCAGTTCTGTCAGGTTGGATGGTAAACGTTGGTGGACAGCCATTTTTAGGTCTCTCCAGAAATGCTCAATTGGGTTTAAGTCAGGGCTCTGGCTGGGCCATTCAGAACAGCACAGAGTTGTTGTGAAAGCACCCTCGTATTTTAGCTGTGTGACTTAGGGTCATGTTTGTTGGAAGGTACCTTTCGGCCCAGTTGAGGCCTGATCACTCTGAGAAGGTTTTCGTACAGGATCTCCCTTGGCGGGCCGCATTAATCTTTTCCCCGATTGCAAACCAGTTTCCTGTACCTGCAGCTGAAAAAAAACCACCCACAACAGCATGATTGCTGCCACCACCATGCTTCACTGTTGGGGCTGTATTGGACAGGTGATGAGCAGTGCCTAGTTTTCTCCACACATACCGCTTAGAATTAAGGCAAAAAGTTCTATCTTGGTCTCATCAGATCAGAGAATCTTATTTATCACCATCTTGGAGTCCTTCAGGTGCTTTTTCATGTGTCTTGCACTAAGGAGAGGCTGCCGTCGGGCCACTCTGCCATAAAGCCCTGACTGGGGGAGGGCTGCAGTGATGGTTGACTTTCTACAACTTTCGCCCATCTCCCGACTGCATCTCTGGAGATCAGCCAAAGTGATCTTTGGGTTCTTCTTTACCTATCTCACCAAGGCTCTTCTCCCCCGATAACAGTTTGGCCAGACGGCCAGCTCTAGAAAGGGTTCTGATCGTCCCAAACGTCTTCCATTTAAGAAATGGAGGCCACTGTGCTCTTGGGAACTTTAAGTGCAGCAGAAATTTTTTTGTAACCTTGGGCAGATCTGTGGCTTGCCACAATTTTGTCTCTGAGCTCTTCAGGCAGTTCTTTTTGACCTCATGATTCTCATTTGCTCTGAAATGCACTGTGAGCTGTAAGGTCTTATATAGAAAGGTGTGTGGCTTTCCTAATCCAGTCCAATCAGTATAATCAAACACAGCTGGACTCAGATGAAGGTGTAGAACCATCTCAAGGATGATCAGAAGAAATGGACAGCACCTGTGTTAAATATATGAGTGTCACAGCAAAAGGTCTAAATACTTAGGACCATGTGATATTCCAGTTTTTCTTTTTTAATAAATCTGCAAAAAAATGTCAACAATTCTGTGTTTTTCTGTCCAAATGGGGTGCTGTGTGTACATTAATGATGGAAAAAAAATTAACTTAAATGATTTTATTTAAATGGCTGCAATATAACAAAGAGTAAAAAAATGTAAGGGGGTCTGAATACTTTCCGTACCCACTGTAGGTGGCGATGTGCTAAACTGTACAGTTTTTTCATGGTGCTTGCATAAAAATAATGGCTGGTGTATAGAGAAGTGTTTTCTCCTATTATGTGCACCAGAACTGAATAAAAGTTGTTAAATCTGTCAACCGCTGTACTTTTTAGCTGTAGTACCAGCAAGTGATAGTGTTTCCATCTCCTTTTATTGGTAAAGCTTATGCTGTTGTCCAAAAATCTGAAACCATTAGAAAAAAATTATTATATTACAGTATATTTGATCTAATATTATATTATTACTAATACACACACGCACACACATATACACATTAAATATTTTTTATCACATTATTTTTATTATATAAATTAGCATGATTTTTTTTTAGCTTTAATGGAGGCAGGAATATTTGACCATATGTACAAAAGATCTAATTTTTTTATTAGTGGCCTAGAAATAATGCAGAAACTTAATTTTTATTATTTAGTATTACAAAACTCCCCTCTGCAACCCCCCCCCCTTCCCCAAATTAAAATGTTTATTCCAGGTTTAAATCATATTAAACTCCCAAATTTTCAGTGGGGTCTGTAATGATTGTACTCACTGTAATCAAATGTTTGTGTGGAAAGAGCTATACAAATACTCTTCTCGCCAGTTTGTCTTAGGACATTGCAACCTCTAGTTGCCTTTACAGTGCTTAAGATGGCTGATTGCAAATTTTCAGCTTGGCACGTTACAGTGGGCCATTTGCAAGCTAAAATCTGGCAGCTGGCTTTGTGTGTGTGGGTGGGTAAAGGTGTGTGTTTGTGCCGTGGCCAGCGAAAGCTTCGTACAGCTTTTCTCAGCTGTATAAAGGTCATCTCCCCAATGCAAAATTGTCAGCTTTCTCTTTTTGGAAGCTTTTAGCAACTAAATTGCATTGTGCGGTCTAACCTCGCAGTGCTGAAAACAATCGCATGTTAATGCTTTTCTCACATCCTGCCACGTTATATGACCCACAGCAGAGTTAAATGAGAATTTTCTCATTTTTAAACAAGTCCACAGAGTGATATGTTCATCAGATGTGAGGAACTTACAAAGGCCTCAACATTTCAATTAGTGGTTCTTCCTTAGGCAAACATCACTATTACTATTGCTAATTTAGGGTGAGTGATTTAAACGTTGTTCCGCACCATTTGAGCTACAGATGTAAAGATACTTAAGTCCTACTAGGGATCAACCCCCCCCCCCCCCCCCACCGAAAGAGCGCAAGCTTTAAAAATTTGGAGTAAAAATGTAGTAATTCCATAGAGAAAATGATTTAGGCCAACTTTTTACAGCAAATCAGGTAAAGAACTACGTTCCACTGAATTGAAGAGAAAGATCGTGCTCTGTCATAGATTGGCAAACAAATTGGGACGAAAGATGTCTCCAGTGACCACCACTCATGAGAACTGGGAGTGGTTGTTGTAAGCAAGTATTGTTTGTGTAACCTACCTCAAAATCTAGAGTAAGCTTACGTAAAAAACGGTAAATATGTGAATAAATGCAATTTAAACATTTTCTGTTTAATATTTTTATTTTTATACTTATTTTCTATCATATCACTGAAAACGACGCCTCCTATAGTTCCACCCGTCTTGTCCCGCATCAAGTTTTGCCTTTGTTATTGTTTTGAAAATGCAAACTCTAGTGGCGAAAACTTACATATTGTGCCTTTAATGTTCTACCACCTTAGCAACCATATAGCAGTGTGATATCAACCCCATAGATCGTCATAGCACTGGTCACTTTAATGTTTAGTACATTTTAGATTTTCATCTGAATGAAGGGTAGAGCAAGTAAACATTTTGCTAAATCCACTTTATCCTGTAATTCTTTATTTCATCCAAATTGTCATGAGGTATTTGTGTCCATTTGAAGTATCCTTTTAGTGCGGTGAACAGCAGTGGAACGCGATTCAGAGTTTTACAGTCCCGGGTCTCCATTCTTGACTTGTGTAAAGAAGCACACGGGAACAGAAAAAGTGGAGGGAATTCCACTTAACCTCTGCAGGATTAGTCCTCATGCCTGCTTTAGCAAGGCTAAGAGGGAAAGGTCTCAATTCAGTCGATATGGGCTACCCTCAGCCTACTGAGATCAACTTAAGCCCGACTTTAGACAAGCTTGTCTCAACTTGCCAAAAAGGGTTGATATACCTCTAACGGAGAGTGATTCCCTGCTAAACCTGCTGTTACCATTCATGTCAGGATTTAAGAATTAGCTTCAGACTGAATGTGCTTGTGTTTGTACGCCTGCCATTCCCACCGTAGCATTTGACCCCTGGAGGCATGCGGGTCGAACTGCGGAGACGACCGCGTCTGCGAAGTGTTGACTCAAGACGGTCGTTGACATTCCCCCACCGTGTTTGGCTTGGCTTTCGTCAGTTCTCCTTTCAAACATATGCCAGCAACTGCTAAAACACACACTCGCGCAGGGCGCCAACAGGTGAGGCCCCATTAAGCCAGTCAAGACAGACTTGGAAGAGACTTTGCACGTGTGTACACATACTCTCCAAGCCCCTCGGCTCATAATGCTGTCATTCACATTTAGAGTGCGCGCATGCTGTACTCCATAACAATGTTTAGTCTTGGTCGTCTGATCTCCTTCCCTGTGCGCCGTTTCTCCCTGCTGTTGTGGATGGATGTGGCTCGTTGTTTGTAGTTAATGTTTATTTCAGGTGTTTTGGCACTGATGTGACAGCAGAATGGGGTTTATGGATTTGCAGTGCCCGAGGAGGGGGCAACCAGAACAGCTGCGTTTGTGTATTCATTCATATCTATCTCATCATCGCCCTCCCAATCACAACCCTCCGAACCATTAATCAGACCCCAGTCAAGCCGCCACGAGCGGAGTGTCTCTCCCTCTCACTTTTTCTCTCTTTTAACAACATGGATGTCTGCCCAGAGACGCCATGTTGTGAAATTTCACGCCAATACTGTCACTCGAGAAAAGAGGGTGGCGGAGAAGCGGTATACCAGAAAACAAAAGTGACGTGTCATTGTAGGCGAGAATTTAATCAGCTAAACCACGGCCGAAGCTTGGAAGCTTTTTTCGGAGGAGACCAGGTGCATGTACACCTGCAAAAGTGTGTGTGTGTGCGTTTGCTTCCACCTCTCTTAATTGGAGTGTGCTATCCTCACTAATGAATATTCTCTCCCCACCTCGATGTGGGTGGGAGAAGAGAGGCTCGTCTGGGAATTAGCACAATCCTGGTGTGCCCCCCAGAGAGTTGGAGCTGCTTTCAGTCCTTCAAGCACTCACTCGATCCTTCTTGACCACATTATCGCAAAAGAACCTGCTAGCAATTTCCCCGAGCCGTTTGAAATTGTGTCGGAGTCACGTGTGAAAGCGCTAACGTTCATTCCCGGGGAGTTTGAAATGCGCTTTCTGCGAGCTGTCATAATAAAACGCTTCAGTACAGTATGTAAGGAAGGTTTCGTGATGAGGCCAAGGGGAATTCTGGGAGAGAAATTCCTTACTTTCCATTGTATGGTGGCAAACCACATGAAAGCCTCATGAAAAATTCTCTCCTGTTCTTTTGACTTCCTGTCTTTAGCGTGGGGATTTTGCATCGAGTGGGATGGAGGTTGTGATGTGCGCATGAGCTAGTCTCTACAGAAATGATCACATCAACACGGCAATAATGGGGCTTAAAGAAAAGTGCAGGGTGGTCCACCTAATCCTTACCTCCCCACTGTCTTTTACCTGACCCTGAAATGCCCTGTCAGAACATGTCAGTTATGCTGGGATGTGTGTGTGTTTTGTGTTTATTACCTCATGCACACTGCAAAGTTTTGGAAGTGACAACTGCTTTTATGTGTAGGAGTGAATTCATTATCATTACATTATTTTTGTGTATCTGTTTATGTATGTATGTATCAAGGTTGTGCACCATTACGAATTATTTGAGATGCTTTGTCAATTTTGGAATGTGAATTTATTTAAAAGACAGATACAGCAAAAGAATGATGAACGATGATTTAAAAAGACTTGAAATGGAATTACACTAGGTCAAAGGTTGAGGTCAGTAAGGATTGTTTATAAATTGATCAAAAGTCACAGTAAAGACATGTATAATGTCTTGTATAACAAATAAACTTCAAATTTCAAAGATATGCTATTCGTTTTGAACTTCCACTCGTCAATTAATAATGCATCTAGTAGAGCATGTGAGCGAAGCGGCGGTTGGGCATTTCGACTCTATGGACGGTTGCGCTCCATTCAGTCGCTCAGTTCTGTATTTAGGCATATGTACAGCTGTGTGTTAGCTTAGGTCTACAGTTTGAGATTATTTAATAACTACGGAGCTTCGAATATAATTCGAATTAACAATTAGTTTCTACGAGGTCAGCAGGTTTTATTTATTTTTTTATTAATTTTAAGCAATAATGATTGTAATAAGTAATTACGAAATATAATAATTCGTTCCACGATTTAGGCCTACTATAGGGAACGAACGAATTAACGAACGAATTAATTTGTGGCAGCTAAGCCTAAACAAGAGAATTAATTCTTAATTCGTGGCCATAATTTAGACTAAACCAAAAAATTTATTCTTAATTCGTGCCCATGATTTAGTCCTAGCATAAAAGAGAACTAGCCTATTTTAAATTCGTGGCTGTGATTTTGTCTGCATGTTATGATCGGGGCTCCGTACAACCAAATATATAACCTTAGCCTACCTGTTTATTAATTTATTATGTATGTAACTAGCTCACCTTTTGCTGTTGTTTGCATACATCTTCGTGCTTTCTGTATTCAATATGAATCTGTACTAACTTTAAAAGTCTCCCCGCACTCCCTCTCAGTTTATTCTCCCTGCTCATTCTTAACTTTTATTTTTACTTTACATCTATGTATAAGGCTTGCAACTTCGTTGAAAAAATATCTGAACTCTGCTCTACTATTCTCGATCTCTACATATTCTCGATCTCGAACAAGCAAATCAACAAACGGCATTCTGGGTTGAGCGAGCGGCACTGAGCGTATTGAGCGAGCGGAGCGGAATCTTCAGAAAGGCTCTCTGCGCTCTTAAGGAAATATTACCACTCCACTCCCCACTCCGCTCACATGCTCTGATCCTTAGTGAACATGAGGCTTTCTTCAGAACCATTAAAAGCACTAACCTCAACGACAGTATAAATGCTATAAGGGTAATTTTTTGCTGGAAAAATTTTAAATTTTAAATGATGAACATACTTTGAACTGGGTTTTGGACAGATAAGATTTAGTTGTGAGTGGAGCTACTTTGTTTGTATGTGCGTGTAAAGGTGGGTTAAGCGATTTCTGGTAGCCAATGTTGACATCTGAAATCACCAAAACAAACACGCCCCAACCCCAAAAGGGTTCGCCCTTATTTAGAGCGGGGGGGGGGGGGGCCGCCCACACGTACGTACGCAACCCAGGTAACAAGTGTTCTGTTGAACAAAGCAAAAAAACCCCCAAAAAAAAAGTTACACCGTATACAACCGGACGGATTGGCGCGGCGTGGGTGCAAATACTCTGGAAAATCATTATAATCCTGATGGCTGTTCTACACGTAACGAATCAGCTCATGACATGAAATATGAATAATTAACCATAACTATTTATGATTAATTATTAATATTTTAGATCCATTGTAGATATTTACTTGACCTTTCAGGGTCAACTGTCTTGTCAATTCTAGAACGTTAATTTCCTGGTTAAGGGAAAAAAATTCCTTACTGTACAAGTCTACAAAAGCTTTTAGCATAAATCTGCATGATTAAGTGACCCCAGTTATGAGCAAACAATGAACAACATCAAGTGTGATACAAATAAGGTTTTATTAACTACATAAACACTTAAAGTAGTTTAACATACTACATAAACACATAAACTGGTCTACATACACATACACACACACACACATACAGTTGGGATAGGAAAGGGTTAAAGTTTAACTCAGTACAGAGAAGAGACATAAGGAATGACATTTATGGGACCATTTTGCATATTCAGCAGATCTACACCTGGGGATACGTTAGGTTCTTAGTTCAAACACACCTTGTAAAAAAGGTGTAACTGATACTTAATGTATCAATTATTAAGACTAAGTTTGATACTTGCGAGTGTCGGCTGTCTGAAAGAGATTCCTGATGCAAATCTTAAGGCCCAAGATGTTGCTGAAATTAGTTGATGAAAAGAAACAGTTTGAGTCAGAGAATCTTTGGTGAATGGAAAAATCAAGGCCGAAAGGCCTGGCACAAAGCTTTTCCTGAAGCGTTTTCTCACATCTTCAACTTAGCATCTGACCGAACCACCGACTAAACGGGTCACATGGTGTGTCAGCTTTAAAGTCAGAGAAGATCCCCGCCTCTCAAGAAGGGCTTATCCAATGAGAAAAGCCGGAAACCCAAGTGGGCGTTTTGAGATCCTGTGGAGCTTATGACTCTTTGTGTGGAAACATGGACTTAGTATCTGGAACTTGAATCGAAATACTAAAGATTCTCAGGACACTAATATATTGCCTATGTACCAACATATAATATACATTCTTGTTGAGATCATCAGAAGGCGAATTCATAGATACTAAAAAAGCTATATGTAAGGTTATATGAATGAATGGTTTATCGTAAGCATGAATAAAAATATTCTATAATACAACAGATTAAAACAAAACAGCAATAATATACACAATGGAATATGTGTATAGAATATGTGTGTTCATTCAAAGAAAAGTTTTCCCATGAATTAATTAGAGAAGAGTCCATTTCTGCTCGCTCTCCGATGGGGACAAAGCGTGGGATCCACTCACATTCCTGGGGCGATTGTCATAAAACCAGTGTATCATGAATTTTTTTAGTTGTCATGGTGACCAAGGAGCCTGGTGTTCACAGACATTTTGGCACCCAGTATGTTTATTGGGTGATGGGTCTGTGATTATTTGTTAATCTAAAGAATAATTGATTTGTTAAATCAAATAAAAAAAAATGTGTGTTTGATTGGTCCAGACGTACAACACCATAGATATATAGTGTATACATATCTATGGTCTACACTGGATGCGGCACGACACAACAAATCCCTGACAGAAAACTGCTGCTGCGTTCTATTCATGACGTATTGACACAAATTTCTAATGATTTTCAACGCTCGCTTTGTCGCATCCAGTGTACTAGAAAGAGTAGTAGTTAAGGGGCTGTGCGGCGCAGAACGGTGTTATAACCTACGAGAAGGAAACAAGCAAACCCTCGGTGTTGCCCGACGCAGGCTTCCGCTCGTCGAGTTATCTCCAGTGCTGGAAAGCTGATCCGATATTTACACGGGTCCTGCTTCTTGCCTTAAGCCTTCTTTTGTTTTTTATCCGCCATCTCTATCTTTCTGTCGTTCGGCTCGCTAATGTCTGTCCTGTGCACTGAACTCTCTCCTCCACATCATGAGTAGACACGCCCCTTACTGCTGATTGGCTACAAGTTTGTTTTGCTATTCGGCCCGGATCAGTTTTCTAAAGCGTTTTTGAAAAATCGCTTACCCCACCTTTAATTGTGGCAGAAACTATTTTCCATAATATGTTCAGAGTTGGAAGACCTAGACCTAGTCACTTTATAAAATATATAAAGAGACACTGTGTGATGCAATGGTGAGAAATATAAAGTTGGAATTACAAGAAAAGCGAAAAATAGAGATATAAAATCAAATTTAACTTATATACTTACTTTTACTAACACTGTTTACTGTTTTTAGTTCCATTAAATATGTACCCTCTTTCCAACAAAATCCCCTTCACTAATGTGGAGATCACAGTTCTGGCTTCATTGCACCTGAACTGTCATTGCCGCCCACACTCTTGACACTTCCTGTCTGCAAGTTGAACCTTTAGCCTCTGTGTTTAGTAAATATTGCTGTCCCTTTATTCACCCAGGGTTTCCCTGGAGAACTGTAGTGTGAAACCAAAGTAGAGAAACAGTTTGAGTTTGTGTGTTCTGTGTGTGTCGCAGTCATAGGAGAGATCAAAGTGTCATGGTTTACAGCGCTGTCATGGTGCCAAACACATTTTCATGTGCGGCTCCTTGCGTGCTTCGAGTTTAACAAACAAAAGTTCAGACTGTTCACTAATAAGTCTGATATGTGAAGAGACCGTTTGAAAGTTTGGCTCTCGGTGAGCATTGTGCTATAATGCTAACTCATCTAGCATGGAATCCCAAACCTGTGCTGCTGCAGTGTTTTGGATAACATTGCTACGTCCTTTGACTTTGTGTTTGGGAGTCCATCTGCTTGTTGTGTAAGACTGTAGCCAGACACAGCAGCTTGCCACAGCCTCATGGTGCTCTTTCTTGATCTCCTGCTGTAGAGGCCTCTGACTACAAAACAAAACCAAACAAACAAAAAGACAAAGATGGTGGTCCAGTAATCCTGCTGTGGCTATTTGGAGGGATTTTTGGAGCAGTTCCCTCCTCGCTTTCCTCCTTTTATGTCCTAGATTATAAATCACCTTTTGAATCAAGGCATTAACCCCGAGGAAGATTCATTTGAGATTCGGGTTGGTCCTCAAACAAGTTTTTCTCATTTCTGCCAAGTAAACAGCTGCCATGTTTTGGGGAAGATGATTAGAAGTTTGTGAACAATGATCTGCACAACTATTTGTCTATGTCAGTGATCCTCAAATCTGGCTCGTGCGATCCACTTTCCTGCAGAGTTTAGCTCTACCCTAATCAAATTCATACCTGATTTTGCTAATCAATATCTTCAAGATCATTAGAAAATCACAGGTAGGTTTGTTTGATTATAGGGTTGGAGCTAAACTCTGCAGGAAAGTGGATCTCGCGAGCCAGATTTGAGGATCACTGGTCTATGTCAATGGTGAGCGATATGACCACAGATTTTTTAACACAGTGTACTGTATGTGTCTATAATTATTATTTTCTGGCCGTTTATTAAGAAAATAGCTTTTTAATAATCCAGTGAATTAAATACTTTATGAATGAAAAGTACTTTTTCATTTTCTCTTTTTATTTGTTGTCTAAAGGGCCATTCACACCAATGATAATCTATAGCAATAACTAATAAAGTTTCAACAATTTATTAAATTGCTTGTTTTAAAAGACTCAATAACAATAAAAAACTATAAAAATTATAAATAATATTCAGATAATTTAAGATTCAATTAATTCAGGTTTGTAATATTTATATTTTATATTTACCTTTTTTCAGTAAATCATATCATATCATATCATATATCATGTCATATATCATATTATATTATTTGCAGAGTGCTCCTTTCTGCTTTTGTCACCAATTTCTTATATATCAAACTGGCTACTAAACTGTGTGGTGGATTTGCTCTTAGCCCGAGATGCTGTTTATGTGATTCGCAAGTTGGGCCTTTTATTTTTACGCTCTTAAACTGCGATTGTACACCGTGCTCCTCATTAGTTTTTTGGGGTGTTATGCGGTGCTTAACAAGCTATTTGTTTATGTAGCTTCAGCAGGTGTGTCTCTGGGTTCACAAGCCGCCATGGCAAGATTGGTTTGTGTGACTGTAATTACTAATTTAGGGAAAGTGCGGCGAAAACAAACAGCGACGGAGGAAGAAAAAAGCTGCTTGATTGAGGGGTAGAGAGAGAGGACGGCTCTCTGCAGCTGCCTCCAGCTCCAGTTCTGCACAGGTAATTCCTTTCAAAGCCATCGAATCAGCTCAGACGATTGAATTTCAATGCGCCTGGAAACAATGGCCCCTCTCCACGCACTCAGCTGATTGTTGAGCTCCCGCTCTCTTAAAATGACATTTTGACATAAAATGACACTGCCCCGAGGGTGACGTCATGCCTGTTTTTCATATGCTATATTTTAGATTTAAGAGGGCTCTCTCTCAATGCGAGCAGTAATCGTGTTTTTAATGTTCACTTCACTTTCTCAGTTCGAACCAATTCCGCATTTTGACTGATGGACATCATCACTCATATCAGCCGGCTTTCCACGGTTCTCCTGAAATGTGTTTAGATTTTGCATTAGTGGAGCTGTTGACACTAACCCTTTGAGTTTGCCAGCACGTGTGTGCATGTGCACACCCTGCATCCATTTGTGGGGACCTTTTATCATTTTAAGACCAACATCTTAACCGCATGTGCTTACGCGTTTCACGGAGTTTCCTGGATTATACGTGGAAGATGACTGATTTTATCACCTCTTCTGCATCCTTTATTAGAATGCGAAGTGTCTGCCAAATTTTACACCTCTCTGAGGCTAGAAGCTCCCTCATGTTTATGCAGCAGCGGTCAGGAGCGATAAAGCTTTTCAGCAGTACCGGCTCTAACGCTTCAGAGACTGAATTTGTACCACGTCTTTAAACACGACCTACGATCCATGGTCAGTCAAACATATAAAAACCATCAATGAAGAGTATATAGCTAAGCTTTGAGAGTGTGTTTTTTTTTATTGTCATGCATTTTGTTGTCGCTATCCTGTGATGTAAATTGTACATTTATCAAACTGAATCCTATTTATTAATCCTGGATATACAGGTGCATCTCAATAAATTAGAATGTCATGGAAAAGTTCATTTATTTCAGTAATTCAACTCAAATTGTGAAACTTGTGTGTTAAATTAATTCAATGCACACAGACTAAAGTAGTTGTCTTTGGTTCTTTTAATTGTGCTGATTTTGTCTCACATTTAACAAAAACACACCAATCACTATTTCAACAAATTAGAATACTTCGTAAGACCAATAAAAAAAAAACATTTTAGTGAATTGTTGGCCTTATGGAAAGTATGTTCATTTACTGTACATGTACTCAATACTTGGTAGGGGCTCCTTTTGCTTTAATTACTGCCTCAATTCGGCGTGGCATGGAGGTGATAAGTGTGGCACTGCTGAGGTGGTATGGAAGCCCAGGTTTCTTGACAGTGGCTTCAGCTCATCTGCATTTTGGTCTCTTGTTTCTCATTTTCCTCTGACAATAGCCAATAGATTCTCTATGGGGTTCAGGTCTGTTGAGTTTGCTGGCCAGTCAAGCACACCAACACATGGTCATTTAACCAACTTTGGTGCTTTTGGCAGTGTGGGCAGGGGCCAAATCCTGCAAGAAAATTAAATCAGCATCTTCAAAAAACTGGTCAACAGAAGGAAGCATGAAGTGCTCCAAAATTTCTTGGTAAACGGGTGCAGTGACTTTGGTTTTCAAAAAACACAATGGACCAACACCAGCAGATGACATTGAACCCCAAATAATCACAGACTGTGGAAACTTAACACTAGACAACTTGGGCTATGAGCTTCTCCACCCTTCCACCAGACTCTAGGACCTTGGTTTCCAAATGAAATACAAAACGTGATCTCATCTGAAAGAGGACTTTGGACCACTGAGCAACAATCCAGTTCTTTTGCTCATTAGCCCAGGTAAGACTCCTCTGACGTTGTCTGTGGTTCAGGGGTGGCTTAACTAGAGGAATACGACAACTGTAGCCAAAATTCCTTGACACGTCTGTGTGTGATGGCTCTTGAAGCCTTGACCCCAGCCTCAGTCCATTCCTTGTGAAGTTCACTCAAATTCTTGAATCTATTTTGCTTGACAATCCTCATAAGGCTGCGGTTCTCTCGTTGGTTGTGCATCTTTTTCTTCCACACTTTTTCCTTCCACTCAACTTTCTGTTAACATGCTTGGATACAGCACTCTGTGAACTCGTGTACTAAGACCGACGGAAAATGAAACATTGTGATTTTCTCGGCCGATATGGCTAGGAATTATACTTTCATTCCGGCGTAATAATCAAGGAACTATGCTGCCGTACCATGGGTGCAGCAGGAACAATGATACTACGCAGCGCCTGAAAATAGTCCCCAGCTAGGTAACTTCCAACGGAAGGCATGCTACCTGTGCAAGCAGGTGGTCACGTTGGTTATGTTGGCAGAAGTTAGCCTATTTTCAGGCGCTGCGTAATATCATTGCTGCTGCACAACTTTTCATTTTCCGTCGGTCTTAGTACAAGATGTAACTACAGAAGAGTCAAGTTTTAAATAGGAAAAATATCGAAACTCTTTGGTAATTTTTGAGCGAGATGCTAATGGTCTAATCAGATTCAATGATCTATGCTAAGCTGCAGCTAAAAGTGCTACCACCAGACCCGGAGATCGGCTGAATGGATTAGAAATCGGTAAAACTCAATTGTTTATTCTAGGGGAGTTAGAAAATTTGCCTATTTTCAAAAATAGTGGAGTGTTCCTTTAAATTGTGGCCCTGTTTTACTATTCATGCCTTCTTTTTAAGACTTAATTTGTGCCTTCAAATTCTCCATCCATCCATCCATTCATCCATCCTTTATGAATTCCTATTTTAATTCTTTCTTGTATTCAAATTTGAAATGCCTCAATTAAATTTCCAATTGAGAAATTGAATTCTAATTAAAAATGCACTCTTAACATCAATTCTGAGTGGTGAATAATCCATATATTCATCATATTTCGATAGTCATTGTTTGGAAAGCAGAAGAGGCTTTGTTCTATATCCGCTGTATTCAGTATGTCTTTTTTAGGAAACATCTGTGTGTTCTACTTAATCTTTATAGCGGAACTTGATACCGTAGTGTGCAACCGCAGATACCTTCCACTGTTGTGTGAAACAATGCTAGCTCATTAGCACACACTCACCTATTGTGCCGTTTCCTCTGAGGATCAGAAGCGTGCAGGAGGATATTACTGATGAGGTGTTGGCAAGTAATCTCACTTTCAAGCCCTCTAACATTCCTATCACACTTAACTCCCCCGTACACTCTCTAACTTCTATAATACCTCAGCCAAGTCTTTGAGAGTTTTCTAAATGCTTAGTCAACTTGTTGCGTGCTATTTTATTATGTTTATATTGTTTATTGGCAGGGGTGTGAAGTAACGAATTACAAATACTCACGTTACAGTAATTAAGTAGTTTTTTATCAGTAATTGTACTTTTTTGAGTAGTTTAAAAAATTGTGTACTTTTACTTGAGTACATTTTAAGTGATGTATCGGTACTTTTACTCCGCTATTTTCCTCCGTTTGTGGTCGTTACATGCTTATTTTAATTTTATTTTTATCCATCAACGTGATTGGATAGAGAGTAATAGGTCTCGTGACTTTCGTCAAATCAAATTGTGCATAGAAAACTTTAACCGCAAACTGTCGTGGCTGCTGGAAGTGCATTCTTCAATTATCAATTCAGTCGCATCTTCCTCTAACTTAATATGTTAAGGTAAATTTCGGATTTCTCCTTACTAAATATTTGTATATGCTTGCCTATCTACACGGCCTGAAATTTGGTGTGAGGTTGCGGGTATTGCATACAGTGTTAACTCCCGCAAGTGCCACGTTCGGTAAATTCCCACTCACTTATAAGACGCGCGATCTGCGCTGCCTCGTCTCTCTCTCTCTCTCGCGTGCGTTCTGCAGCAGTCACTTGGATAAGTCGTTGTTGCTTGTTGAACTTGTTGACTTTTGATTAGTTTGAGTGCATGATGCGCGCTGTGAAAAAGTATGTTCGAAACACAAAATTGGTGCTCCAAATCTGCACCTTATTGATGACCCGTGGCGTTAATATACTGCATCTGTGCCAGCGCGTGATGTAATAAAACTGCAGCTCGTTAATAAACTTTTTTTTATCCATTTTTCAATAGCCTTCATTTTGCAAGTGCACTCGCGCATAAACAATTTTCAAGTTCAACACTTTTTGTTCCATTCAGTTGTGGATGCTGCTGATTCACCGAGACCGCCGCGGCTCAGCAAAGAGACATGCGTGCACGTGTGTGTGTGTGTGTTTTCCTTTGAAAAAGTTTCCCCAGAAATACCTCGCTATTTAATGCATTTTCCCTTACAAATTGTATTATCAGCATAACAATTCGAGTAAATGTGTAAAAGGTATGGCATGAATTTGCCATCCTTCTAGAACAATGTGCATTTATGTTAAAATTGTAACATAAATTATCAAGTTTAGTTATTTTTATTTCTCTATTGCAAAATGCTAAAACTGGCACCGTTTTGCAGAGAAATAGGCTCTCATTTTAACCCATATCATGGCGTGTGATGCTGAACTATAAGTTTCTAATGGTGTTTGTATTTGCACTGTTCTAAACATTAATATTTTATGTGCAACAACAGCATATGCTGTCTTAGTGGCCTTACACATGATTTTAAATCTATTTTTTCAAACTTTATGATTTAAATTGGGATGATTGTACTGCGAATAACTTTCATCTTTTCTTCAACTGAATACTGTTTCCGTGCTGTTTTGATGGATTTTAAAGAGTTGGGAGTCAAAATTAAAACTGCTGGATGAAATATATTCTTCAATCTTTATGACAAATAAGATAATGTGAACTACAGAATGTACAACGTTTTTAAAATATACAAATTGCGGTGTACAGCGTTTATTATGCGGGGGTAGAATCCACCGCTCAGTAATCACACTCAATACTCATGAGTACTTTCAATAGGCTATCTTTACTCTACTCAAGTAGTTTTTGACAAGTACTTTTACTCTACTCACACTACATTTTTTGGAAGGTAATGGTACTTTTACTTGAGTATATTTTTTCAGTACTCTTTCCACCACTGTTTATTGTGCGGTATTTTAAAAGATGATAGTTCACCCAAAATAAAATTGGTAATTACTCAACATATGTTGTTCGAAGCTGAAGATATTTTTGCAAAACACCAATTAAGATATTTGAAAAAAAATCACTGCGATCTAATACATTCACTGGACCTGTGTAATTGCATGACCAAAAACTAAACCAAAACCTTTTAAAAAATGTTTTTTCAGAATGTCCATTTTTGGGTGAACTATGCCTTTAATAGCCACCAAGGTTGTGCATCATTAAGAATTAAAGATAAAGGGCTTTTTAATTTCAATTATAGAGGTTCAATTGAATTTGAATTGCGGTAGCAAAGAGGATGCACAATTGCAATTCGAATTTGAATGTAAAGAAATTTAAATAAATTTAAATTCAAAGATATTCACATGTCTGTCGTTTTTTGGCCATAAAAGCAAAATGTGTCAAGAAAAACTAAAATTTTGGGAAGAGGGGGAAAAAAATTACAAAACACACACCCCCCCCCACCCCCAAACACACACACGATTTGTATATAGTTTATATCATCTTATTTTATTTACAGCAAATAAATGACACAATTTCCTTTTGTGATTTTTTTACTTTAGCCCAACTAAAGTACCAGACCCAGTCAGCCTTAATTGCAATGTCACTTTACAGATCAGACTATCACAACTTGTTGAGAGATGAGCAGGATAGCTGACTTTTAGCCAGTCCGTTATAGCAACTGTTGAGGATGTAACACCCACTTAATAATTGAGGGTATAATCAAAAGTTCAATGCTGAAATGTAATTGGATCTCCACTATGACTGGCAGGCTCATTTATTAGGCCTTCGTGTTTACATACAGAGCTGGATTTTCAGCTCCCTCAGCTATGACGATGAGTCAAATAGGGAGATGATGAGAGCATCTCTAATTGGCATCCAGGGTGGGATTTGATCTTCCGCACACTCTGCCCTGCAGTCAGCAGATCAAAAGCCGTTAAAGGGAAGTATACAGCATGCGTGAGGGGTATTTAAGTAAATGGCTTCCGTTTTGAAGGCGCACTTTTAAGAACACCCCCAGAAAATGCAGAGGTCACCCTCCGATTGCCGTCACGTCTCACTGTACACTTTAATTTGCTCTTAAGGCTTCATCAACATTGGCTCCTCGTGTTCTTAGCATTTAGACTGATCCGTATTCATGCCAGGAGTCTGTAAGATCCAACCGCTGTTCCCACAACATCTGCAGGGCGTTTTTCTCAAAGATCTTTTGTCTAATTCTTGTTGCTTATCTGCCAATTACTTAATGGCGTGATCTAGATCTGTGATCATGCATTAGTGACCAGTTGTCATAATATGGACGGAAAGACAAGGATTTTGTGGGGTTAAAAGCTCATTGTCTCAAATGACAAAGAGCAGGATTAGAAGGCAACACTGGTGACTGTTTGAGCTCTTTTACTCAGTGCCAGTAAGTTCAGCTCTCCTGATCCGGGGTCTAATCCCTGTTCTCCAGGGCTAGCGGGCTTGGGGAAGTAGCAAGGCTCCAGCCGTTTCTCCAAAAGAAGAAAAAAGCTATGTGTCATCATTAGCTTTTCTCATCCCTCCTCCCTCTGCCATGAAGTTAGTCAGGCCTGGACTGCTTTTTTCCAGGGCAACCACCGTTTCCACATGCATTAGCCTCCGCAGCCGCTGGGCCACGTCCTAATACCTCCATCTTAGGAAAAGCTTTAATCCTCATCTGAAAAGAAGCAGAGGCTGGATTTGCAGATGGGGATGCACACCCTAGTGTGCCTGGAATCACAATGTGGAGCGGTAAGAACTTCCTAAACTGTAATAGTCATGCCTCAGATTTGCAGCTCGTCTGAATTTTTATTTTTTTTATTTTTTTAAAAATCTGGTGTAGTAAGGAAGTATGACTACACAAGCCACCCTTAAATCACACATCAGATTTACTTGACCAAACTCTGGACCACCTGAGACTTCCATCGAGGCCGTTTCGACTTGCAAACTTACACAACTTGCAGTCAAAGAGAGGCTAAGCAAGGTTTTTAGTCAAACTGGATTCAAATACAATTCATTTGCTTGTCGTATACAGTAGAACATGGATCATTGCCTTTTGTGGCTGCACGTTTACTTCTCCATGTCCGAAAGGTTTTTTGTTTTCTCTAGAATATAATTGCTAGTTACATGTCTTAAACTCTCAGGCAAGAAGTGTGCATGACATTCTGATGGCCACTGGCGAATTGTCCCTGAGGAGTTAGACTTCATCTTTCAGTCGAGAGTATCTTGTGGCATTTGGGGGCCAGAAGGAGCAGTTCCAGAGATTCCACCTCACTAGCACTGCTTAAGCACAGAGTTAGTTATGGGTTATTTCATCTGCTAATTCTGCCTCATTAACTTGTAGGAATAAAAACATCTGAAATCTCTACAAAATTCAGCCCAGAGAAGAATTTGCTGACGGTTATCTTTGAAATCATTAAAAAAGTCATTTCTGAAACATTGATTCATCGCTCAATTTTTGATAATAATTTTTAAATTATCAATTTTAATTAGGGATGCAAAGATTTACACATACTAGCCGATACAAATAAGCCGAAAATTACTTTCATGTTATGGCTATTTTCAAAATTCTACCCTAATTAAATGCTAAAAACTAAAATGAATCTTTTTTTGTAAATTTAGGCCACACAAGAGATGAAAATTAGATTTTTTTTTTTGAAGTTTGCAAAAAAATCCAAGATTTAGAAATTAATGTTGTGTAAGCTACATGACAGAAGTAGAAATAGCATCTATTTATTAAATATTTAATTGTACATACTTAATTATGCATTTTGTGCATAGTAAAATGTAATATATGTCTAGTATGTAGCCTTATTAAACCATAACGACTAGTCATTCTCTACAGCAAAACTGTAATGGCCAATAGAAATTACATTTCAGAGGGATGCATAGAGGTTCTCTTTCGGCTATTAGGACAACAGCCAAGCAAAATGTCCTGCTTGATCATTTAGAGTCAAGTTTAAACCACTCACTCTTTCTGCGCAAGGCCATTTTGCTTGAGCTAAAGAGCCTACAAGTTGCTCTCATTGCTTTACAATAGGCTAGCCTCATTATCTAACACTTATGCTAAGCTAAATGGAATTGTAAATCTTCGTACCACCGCCCTGGAGTTATGGACTGCACCTCACTCCAGAATTGAGTTATGCAATATTTTCAAATGCCCATTTGTAGAAGTCCATATATACTAATGTTGGATTTATTCCATCCATATTGACGCACAGGTTACGACAAGCCAGGAATTATCAAATGTCATGCCCTTCATAAAAGGTAAATATGAACCCTGATATTGACTAAACATTCATCACAATGATCGTTATGGTCATGCTTGTGTCGGGTGTTAGCCTAGCGTCATTCGAGCTCAATACTGAACTTTTTTATTGTGGAGATCTCAAGCTGAGAGCGCATTTTTTATTTCTGAAAGGAATGGCACATTGCCTGGAGTGAGTGAAAGGAGGCTGTTTATGTAACACAGCCATTTGGGAGATAAGAAAGCAAAGCATGTAGGTGGTGTTGCAGTGTACCCTTCTGAGTCAAGCAAAAATGCTTTTCATATTAACCATTTATAGTTTCTCATGTCATATCAGCTTGCATCACCATATCGTGGGAATGACATAACATGTCTATGTGGCACGCTATATATATTTTTGCTCTGTAAATCTCTGTCATGAATCGTTGTGTCTTCAGGAATATTTTCGGTACCTTTTTTATGCTGCTTCACACAGATGAGATGATGATCCATGTGATGTAAGCCGCTCTGAATTTCGTCTAGATTTGGCATTTAATGCTTATTTTAGACCAGTTTTTCCCTTTTTCTTACAATGGTTTGTATAGTGAAATATAGTTTTAGAACTGCATACAAATGTGAGTATTTAAATGACCTGATGAAAGGAAGAGAAATGAAGAGCGGTCATGTGACCTACAAATAATGCATGCAAATCAGAGATGCAATGCAAATAAGAGAGGAAAAAAGCTTCAGAGCTTTGTCTTGTGTGTTGGCTCTGGTTTCTCTCGTATGAAACTTGCAGTTTTTTTGTGTTGTGTTGCATACAGTGCAATGGAGAGCAAACGTGTCAGTTTGAATGTAAACTTTCCTTTTCATTCCAGTTTTGCCTCCTGCTTTGTTTTTTTCCCCTGAAAGTACATTTGCACTGTTAAAATGAGGAGACAGTTTGACAGAGCTAATGTTATGTCAGTGTTGTTGCAGACAAATCCCTCTCTTATTAATTAAAGACAAGTCTGCTTTAGACTGTCCTCTGTACTCAGTAACGTTTCACACTGAAAATATGTGTATTTTTATGTTAGCTCTGTGCTGTTTGTTTGCAGTACTGATTAAAGGTATGACTTGTGACTTATGACTTGTATTTTTCTCGTAAACTTCGTAATTTTCTCATTATTCAGTTTTCGTTTATTATTTTGTGGTCTGTTTTATTAAATTCCCCTAGTGTCACTGTCATTTCTGTCCTGCTCCACATACAGATCTTTATTCTTGCACTGTATTCAGATCTCAGTCTACACAGGCAAGCAACCAGTTAATTCTTTTTAATGTTTCAAAGCCTTAAGTGCTTTGAAAACAGTTCTGTTCTTTTATTCATAATACCACATAGCCCCTGAATGGATGTGTGTGCTTATTGGAACTATGTTTTTGAATCTTATGTTAGTTAGAATGTTTAGTATGGTAATGTGGGAAGGGATATTCACTGATTTGGAATTAGTTGGAAGTTAATTTAAATTGATAAATTTTTACTATTCTTTGCTGGTAAGTTTGGGATTGGTAAGATTTTTTCTGTTTCTGGAACAGTTCTTACGTACCAGCCTGCATTATTGTGAAAAAATACAGTAAAATGTAATATTGTGAAATACTGTTTTTAATTTAAATATACATTTTAATAATGTAGTTTTTCTGGGAGACATAGTCTTCAGTAGTGTCACATGATTCTTTAGAAATAAGTTGATTTGGTGGCCAAGAAACATTTCTTCTTTTTATAATATAGCTTATTTTTGTGGAAACCGTGCTGGATTTTTTTTTTTCAAGATTCTTTGATTAAAGTACAAAAGAAATGTATTTATTTTAAATGTAAATCATTTGTAACTTGTCACTTTTTATTTTTTTTGAGCCTTGAATACAAGTAATTTTTAAATTAATGCTTTTTTAATTATTATTTTTTTTAAATAAAAGTATTAAAAAAATTCTTACTAATCCCATACTTTTGAATGGTTTAAAAGTTAAAGTTAGTATAATTTCAAGTTAGTTATATTTTGTTTCCCAAGTGTTTTGTAATTGCTGTCATTTTGTATTTTTACAGATGATGTTGTGTATAAAATTGTGTTTATTTTAGAAGTTCAGTGTCTGTTCAAAACCAAGATGGCGTTTATTAACTAATGACTGGTGCCGTCCATGAAAATCAAATCTAGCATTTAACTTAAGTAAGCATCAATCGACTGAATAATGAGAAATAGAGCTTGAGCTAATTTATCAGTAAGGTGCTTTAACTCCGTAATTGGTGCAAATGTTAGCCATGCAAATGCATGAATAGCAGAGCTATTTCAAGCATTTAAGTTTCCATCAAAGAATATTAAATAGACATAGAAGCGGTGCTTTCACAGAGTTAAATACAGGCTACATTTTTCGCTGACGTGGCAACATTTCTCCATTAGGTAAGACGTACTGCCAGCTTACTGCGGGAGGGTGCGGCGCTGATAGAGTCATGTTTTCATGATGTTTAAATTAGATTAAACATCTATTATTTTGGAACTGTGGTTTTTGTTAACATTTAATAACATATTGCATGTCGGTTATAATATGCCATCTTAGAAGTCTCACAATAAGATACTGAATTAGAAATGGAGAAACTTGTATGAGCAAGAAAGAGTGCGAGGGAAGAGAAATTATATTTCATCTCAGTACAAAAAGACTTCCAGCACAGCAGACCGTAATCAGACTAAAGACAGCATGGCATTGTAATTTGTAGCAGACAGGAAGGAGTAACCTGATTGCGGATAATAGAGATGGAGAGAGAGGAGAGATCGGGGTCGTCGCTGACTCAACTGTGAGTGGGCTTTTGCGCTGCTGTCCTATGTCTCTGCTGCACAGACATTATTTTACAGTCACTCCAGATGGTCGAGTCTATGTGTGCGTTAGTCACAACTGCGCTCCCTATAAAACTCCCCGAAAAGCAGATGCTCTGCTTAAATGAGACTTCTGACATTAAAAACAGTTTGCCCTCTCCTAAGAGGCCTTTCTCCTCCAGCTGTTTAGGGGCTATTTCTCTCTTTAATTGGGATGGGAGAGATCATAGATTACATTAGCGCAGTAGCATCAGTCGTCTCCCTTGGCGTGTCGTCCGAGCAGCGAGCATATAAACAGGCTCCTGCTGTATCAGTCTCCATTAAAATGCTATGCTGTTTTACTAAGTGATAGTGTATTTGGTCTGTTGACTTGTATTGTGTTTTGTGTGTGTAGGTGTAGCCATACCTATGTA
>JADLZN010001190.1:35000-115000 GCA_018155175.1 Sinocyclocheilus anophthalmus
ATTTGGGTGTGTTAAACAGCCTGGTTTAAATACTCAGGACACCATCAAACTGCGCTTTTTGGTCTTTTGCTTTTTGCCTTTTTGCGGGTCTGACTTTGTGTCTAGCTTTTAGCCATGCGGCTTTTAGCTTTTTCACTCCTAGTCATGCTTCTTTAGTTTGAGCGTGCTCTGGCAGGTTTGAGCGTGCTCTCCAAAACATGAGGAGAAACACCACCTAGTCTCAACAAACTTTACATCTATTTCTTTACTTTAGTTTATTTTATTTCCCGTTGAGAGTTTTGTGTTCTGAGTTAAGCCTAACGCCGCATCTTCCAGAAGAGTGCTGTCTACCCTTCAACTGCAGACCACAGCTCCGCGTCGCCAGCCAACGCCCAACCACTGGCTTCCCAAGACTGAACTTCCAGCCAATCAGCGACCTCTGGAAACCCCTTTCGGCAACCAGAGAAGGAAGGGAACCCCGCATCACAGGAAAGCAAGTACCTCCAGATTCTAAACTGAACTGGTGCAGTCAATCTAAATTTTAACCTCATTGAGGAAATCAATGCGAGGGTTAATTAAGTGATTAATGGTTGTTCATGTCTATGCAATTTCACATATTGCCATAAACTTGGGATCTCACATTTTCATTCTCTTAAACTAATTATTTCCTCTCTCTCTCTTTCTGAAACTTGTGTGAATGCGTGTGTTTGTGTTAGATTAGTTTATATTGTCTTAGATTTATCCAATAAAGCCTTTTTTATATTGAAAAGAGAAGTATCTTGTTTTTTGTGCTTACAATTTAATGTCTTAAACTGCCGATCTTGTTATTGTGCTAATTAATAGTGTTTTCACTATTTTTTGGATATAGATATCCATTGCAGAATTGCTGTCATACGGCTCGTTCACTGAATCGCAGGCCGTCTCAGTGATCCGCCGTAAAACAGTGATTCTGTCCTAATTCCCTTGCATATTAATGGTGGAGTTCCCTTTAAAATCTTAAATGATTCCCTTTGAGCTAAATTGACCTGTTTCCCTTACACAAGAAAAGAACAGTACTTGGTTAGTTGATCGTTTTATTGAATAGACCTCATCCTTAAAAAAAAACTGTATTAATGATTTTAATTTAATTTAATTTTCATTGAACACCTTACAGTAGTAAGTTTGAGTTAATAATGTGAGGTGATAAAGTTTAGACTTCAGCTTTACTCAAATTTGCAGGAAGGCGATATAATGTCTAGCAATAGGTGTGCAGAAAGTTAAGGTCACATCATGATCCGCTCCCAGAGGAAGCTGTTTATCAAGATCCAGTCCAACTTGGAGGCCATTTTTCACTCAGCTGCAAGTAAAGCATCCAAAAGTAATGATGATTGAATAGACTATTGAACAGATGGAGACTTTCCATTATGTTTTTATCTTGCTTTGAGAGAGAGCGGAAGTTAAAGAGACAGAAAGGGAGAAATCTTAGACATGAGACAGGTGTAGCTTATAGCTCAGGATAGTTTGGTCTACCTGCGTTCATGCATACTCTATTCCTCCTCCCTCTCCAGAAGCCCTAATTGCATTGGGCTTTAATCACATATGCATTCATCCCATCTGTTGCTTCACTTTAATTTGCCCTCAGCCTTCTTGAATAAATGCATGCAACTTCGCAGTAACTGCCAAGTGTGGACACAAACAAAGGTGGAGGGTCACCTTAGCGAGCTGGTACTGACGTGTCTGAGCTTGGTGCTTGGCAGGAAGTGACTCTAATATTTACGGCCCCTATTCCAAAAGCCCCTAATTAATCAACAGGGATCATGGGGCTTTTTTGGCGAATGGAATCTTTCAAAATGCACTTTATTCACCCGCATCTGTTTAAGGAAAAGACGATCAAACAAGACCGCAAACAAGCAGGCTGGGGTTCGGAAACAAGGGGCCTGTCTCTGCACGTCTAAACTGATTGGCCACTGACAGAAGAGCCAAGTCGAGTTAAGCGCATGCTGAAATGAATGCTGTGACATTCAATGCATTTCAAATGGAGTGTCCTTGAGATGCAAGGTCATGGAGGTATACTGGTTAAAGGCCGAGACCATTCTTGTTGGGTGGCCTAAATTCACAATTTTCTTTAGCTGTGATGTTTGTCTGGTAGAAATGTAGGGCAATGGAATGTCTTTTCTTTCTGGCGTCAACTGTTATTACTGAGAATATATTTGTAGAGCATTTCACGCTCTCTAGTAGAGACCGAAGGTGTTTTTCATCAGAAGGAAGTGGCTAGTTTTGACTTGTCCTTAATCTCACTATTCGCATCTATCTAATGGAACCTGCTGGAAAGTGTTTCTCCTATTTGTGCCATGCTCTGCCAGTGAAGGTTTGAAAGAGCTGTTTTTCATAGGGTCTTCATTTTCTATCAGCCAGACGCTTCTATTAGCATTTCAGCTGAGGTGTGAGGTTTATTTGCAGAAACAGCACCCTGTCATTGTAGATATACTTTGATTTGGACATATTCCTGAACATGTCGAATCACAATATTATTTTATTTTATTTTTTAAGATGATTCCATTTCATTAATTTTAATGTATTACTTTGTCACTCAGTATCAGTAGAAACATGAAACACGCCTGCCATCAAGGAGGGATCTGAGCAAAAATACCTTTTGGGTTTTGTCTTTTCTTTGCATGGTGGTTTACAGTCTGCTGTTCATATATAAAATATGCTAGCCAACACATCAGTTGGTAGGGTTGGGTACGTTCACATTTTAACTGGTACGGTACCGTTACCTTTTTTCGGTACTTTACTCTGTGTGTAATTACAAAAACATTTATTTCAGTGAAAAAATAAGTCCAAAAGTCTCAATTTTTGTTGAAAAATAAGTAGACTAAGTCATTAAATCAAATGAAGGCACTAAACATTTATTTTAAATCAAATGAAAATTAAACCATTGTATTTTTTGGCAAACAAACTGCGGTTTACTGTTGAAATTAATACATGGAAGAATTTGGATAAGTCCTTAAACCTTTTTTTATAGCATTAATGTATTTTTTCCTACAATTAAGTTATTATCTGATGTAATTTTATTTTTTATCATTTAATGTGTTTATTTAAGTTGATTGGAAAATGAATTATTTAAATGTACATTATACAAGAGTAATATATTTGTTACATGTTAAACTGTACTTTTATTTTGACAGGTTGCCATGAAGTTTCTTTGTGTATACAGTATGTTAATGCTAGTTTTCTCAAATGAAACGGTAAAATTCTCACGAAGTGACTCTCACATCAGCTCTGGGGATTAAGTTTTTGTGTTTATGCCGTCATATAGTGAGAAGCAGAGGCCGGAAATCACCGCGAGCGTCACGCGTGCTTCAGTATTTGTGTGGTAAACAAAACCGAGTTTCCGCCATTCATACATACAGAGGCAAGTGGAACATGCAGGATTCATATTTAAACCGTCCTTTTGCATTTTAATATTCACAGACACTAGTTCATATCGCGATTCAAATTAAGTGGCAGTGGCTACTTTTGATTTATTCGTCCAAAATTGACGAATTCCGTGGCATTCCACGCGTTTTTATGAATGGACTCTACGACCCTCCGCTTTTCGCCGAACCATACGCCAGAAATGTTAACCCCACTTCAGAACATTTTCGTGCCGTGTTTGTTGAACGGGGGGGTGTTGCGGGGTTGACATCCCATCACTCACGTCACTGCACAGAGTCTTTCTCTGCTCTGTAAACAGAGAGAAATAAAAAAGCGTATGCGCCCAGATGCGTTCTCAGGTACCGAAATTTGGCACCGATTGATTTAACGTGAATCGGTACTCTGTAGTACCGATGCAATTCGGTCGGTACCCTTAAAAGTACAGAGTTCGGTACCCAACCCTATCAGTTGGTAATGCCGTAGATTTTCCATAATTGAGCGTGATACTAATGTTTTAATATTGGATCATTTAATTATATTGAAGCTGAAGCTGTCCAAGAATGTTTGGTGTCGCATTTGGCTCCCATGTTTAGTGGCTAGAGTGAGCAACATCAGGATTAGCACTTGCGTTCTTCCTGGTGAGCAGGAGGGAGTCGAATCTTGTGTCTTACTTAACCCCCATGCATATTCAAGCTCGTTATCACTTATTCTCCAATAACAGTTTACTGTTTCCTGTCAGTGGCTTCCGAAAACGAATTCTGTCAGATGCCGTGGCAGAGTGATGCAAAGACGTTAGTCGTTATTTGGCCTGCGTTGGAGATTCTGAGAGGAATAAAAGGCTCATGAGACGTAAGCCAATTATCCACACTGTGGGAATTCCACTGCTGAATGCAAACTATCTTTTATGTAACACACTCGTATACGCACACACTCTCATGTATGCTTGAACCCTCACTAACTTAATATTAGCATTGTTTTAGAAGAGAAAACCCAAACGATTTCATCAGGCTCTCTAGATTTGGGGTGGCTGGAAAAGTGAGTGAGTGAGAAAATGTTCATTGTAAATCTCAAAAGGTTTGTTTAAATTTTTTTGCTGTCCTGTTATCAAAAATTAGGACACATTTAAGTGGTTTAAAATCCTGATATTTTTGTTAGTTTTATTTATAAAAACTAGAATTATATAATAAATAAAAAATACATAAAACCACACTAGAATGAGAAACGGTGTTGTAAGCAACAGGGGTTATTCGCAATAACAGGAAAATATAGTTTATTATTAAGTATAAACTAGCTGTTTTGGGAGCCAATGTACAATTACATAAAAAAAAAAATCTAATTAATAGAACTCATTTTTGTTTTTTTTTATTTGCAGGATCCAATAAAAAAGGTCATGATGCATGTGACAGTCCAAAATCCCTTTAAGGAAAAGAGGCATTTATTTCACACAACAAAAAAGCATGGGATTTGTGCCTTTAATGGTTAAATGCTTTAAGGGAGATACGAAGGTCTACCATTTGTGCAGTTCAGTCTTTTGTGCCATGATAAGGGAGACAGGAAGTCACTGAGAAAGCAGGATGCAAATTCTTGTTCCTTGGTTCAAGTGTCTGATATCTGAGTGTTTTACAAGCAATTTTATCAGTACAAGAGAAACTGAAGGACCACTGTACTTACGCTTTGCTATGTAAACAATGTAAAGACTCTGCAAATCTATAATATTGTTTTGTGTATTATTCTTGTTAAATATTAGGGGAGCAAAATGTCAGTACCTGTCTTTCTTTTTTATTTATTTATTTATTTACTTTATTTTATGTGCATGTGATGTTGGCTGTCAAAAATAACCTCCTCTCCTACTTCAATTTAAATGCCATTGAAATTCAAATAGAAGCTTATGCAAATCTCTGTAGTTAATATTCGGGCTGATTGCCTTTTACTTGGCCTTCAAACCCTCCCTTTGCTACTTATCTCAGACATAACATGCATCCCTTAAAATACTTTTAACTACACTCAACTTGAAACTTGCATCTAGTTTTTAAGTGCCTACTGGAATACAGCCTTCTGAACTCCAAACAAGATGGCTTCAGTGAACTAAAGTATGCATTATCAGAGTGATTTTGTGCTTGTGATTTATTTTTAACCCAACATACTAGCCTACTTTATAAACATGCCACAGTGGCCTTTAAAAGGTCCCTTTTGAAAAAAGTCTTTGATGAAATGTCATTTGGTCCAGTCAAAACATCTGTGAAGATCTAAAGAAAGTTATCAGATCTTTTGTTTCCAGATGCAGGAGCTGGTTTTGGTTAACACCTTTTTGTTGTCTTGCTTCACAAACTTTTTTAAAATTATTTAATAAAACATCATCTTGTTTGTTTTCACTTTTTCCTTTCAGTTTTTTTTTGGTGTTTCCAGACTCTGCTTAATATGGTTATGATTATCTTGGTAGTTTGTGTTTTAAAAAGTTGCATGTTGTCTTATTTTGTGCTCATTAAGTTTCTAAAGATATAACCATATGAGATACACATGTGCTTTGTAAGTTCGGCGAGGTTTTTGAATAGCGCACCATTAATAGATGCAAAAATAAACTTCCGCTATTTTTTCTTTGATGGTTTTGCATTCAGGTGAATGCTGCTGTAAGCGTTCAGTGCCCATGATGCTCTGATATCGCCTTTATTTGTGTGTGGCCCTGGGCACTAATGATAGCATGCAGGTTTAGGTAATAACCTTGTTTATCTCCTCTTTATGGCTCAGCGAGTAACAGTGGGCGCCGTCGGCGTGCGATTTTAACCCAAGCGTGATGCTTCTTTCCTTTGAGGTGTAAAGACCAGCCTTAGTTTTAACTTCAAGTGGCAGAAACATAGAACAATGTTTGAAGTGATTACCAGTTTCATTTAGTTCCTTCTTTTTTATTTTAAATGACCCCAAATGATTATTAATCCCAGACAGGGTACAAAGCAAACCCCTTTACTCTTCTTTTTGGCTTTCATCATGAGCTTAATGTCCTCCATGTTGGACCTGCTATTTTGGATGTTTTGAACTAGGCAGCAGCGATTATGTTGCATAAAGTTTGAGATGCCAGTATCCTACATATGATACTTGCTTATTAAAGAAATTGTTCACTCAAAAATGAAAAGCTGATGTTTTTCATATGAAAGTGAATGATGACAACAGCTGGTCCCCATGTATTTTCAATGCATGTATTAGAGCAGCTTAGGCAAAAAGCTTAATTTCTCCTTTTCCACTTAAAATAAATAAATAAATTTGTATGTGTTTGGAACAACACAAGTGTGGTTAAATGATAACATCATTACCTTTTTGGGTGATCTATTCTTTTAATATTCTAACAACTGTGTAGAATATTAGTCTGCCAAGTCAAGGCTCTTGCTCATTTTGACAATAAAAAAGTCAGATTTTATATTATTATTTTGTTATGATTAATATGGGAAATCAGATGAAAATGTTTTTTTGTTTTTTTTTCAGTTTATTTAAATAATAAGTTGTCAAAATCAGGTGAAGTATTTATTTAAATAGAAATCATCTGCATGATACTGCCAGCTTAATTAATGATTAGAAAAAAAATAATTCTATACAGTAAATCCCGTACTGTATTATGGAAGAAAAGATGTTCTCTGTAAACAACAACAGACTAAATGCAACCAGAATAAAAAATAAATAAATGCTCACCCACACCCACACAACACCATACACGCTTTTTGCCGTCTGCCCTGTACAGTGAAAACCGGGATTCATCCGTGAAGAGAACACCTCTCCAAAGTGCCAGACGCCATCGAATGTGAGCATTTGCCCACTCAAGTCGGTTACGACGACGAACTGCAGTCAGGTCGAGACCCCGATGAGGACAACGAGCATGCAGATGAGCTTCCCTGAGACGGTTTCTGACAGTTTGTGCAGAAATTATTTGGTTATGCAAACCGATTGTTGCAGCAGCTTTCCGGGTGGCTGGTCTCAGACGATCTTGGAGTTGAAGATGCTGGATGTTGAGGTCCTGGGCTGGTGTGGTTACACATGGTCTGTGGTTGTGAGGCCGGTTGGATGTACTGCCAAATTCTCTGAAACGCCTTTGGAGACGGCTTATAGTAGAGAAATGAACATTCAATTCACGGGCAACAGCTCTGGTGGACATTCCTGCAGTCAGCATGCCAATTGCATGCTCCCTCAAAACTTGCAACATCTGTGGCATTGTGCTATGTGATAAAACTGCACATTTTAGAGTGGCCTTTTATTGTGGCCAACCTAAGACACACCTGTGCAAAGAATCATGCTGTCTAATTAGCATCTTGATATGCCACACTTGTGAGGTGGATGGATTATCTTGGCAAAGGAGAAGTGCTCACTAACACAGATTTAGACAGATTTGTGAAAAATATTTGAGAGAAATAGGCCTTTTGTGTTCATAGAAAAAGTCTTAGATCTTCGAGTTCAGCTCATGAAAAATGGGGGCAAAAACAAAAGTCTTGCGTTTCTAATTTTGTTCAGTGTAGGTATGTGTGTATAATATATAATATATATATATATATATATATATTATATATATATTATCGTATATGTATATGTGTAGAGTGTGTAGTAGTGTGTGTGTGTGGTATAAAGCATGAGGCAATTTTTTCCCCCCACAATCTGCCTTAAAAATATATTAGCAGTAGATCTTTTCTCATACACAGGCTTGCACGATACTGAACAAATAATTTTTTGATGAGTCCGTTCTCTCGCAGTTTTGACCCATTCTAACTCTTATATAAGTGCTTCTGCATTACCTCTTTTTGAATCAAGTATAATGTTGTTTCAGACTATAAGGATAGAAGTCATTTAGGCCAGACTAACTGAAAGAGACTGTCTGTTTTTTTTGTCCCCATTACTTTATCCTATTTCATTTTTTTTGTCTCAGATGATGAATCATAACACCTTGCAGAATGCATTAGTCCATCTTTGCATTCACCAGCGGAAGCATCATTATTTTTCACCATTATTGTTTGTTATTGCTTTCTCTTCTGCACATCAAATTTAAGGTTCGGAAAGGGGGTCACTCGAAATGAAAGGTGAGAATGAATTAAGCCATTGTGATAAGGAGACTGCGTGGAGGTGGTGGTAAAGAGATGACGTGCAGACACGAATGTAGGGCTTATTTTTTGGGTTCATGTTCTTGGTAATGTAACACAAGTTGGCTTTATTTTACAGTTTTAATAATAGTTCTGAAAGTAGTTAAAGATGCTATAAAATTCAAATTGGCATTTTGTGGCTTTTAGGCTGATAGCTCATTAAATAAAAATATTTATTTATTTGTGATCTTTTCTTTATACAGAAAAGTGTGGACAGTTTTTAAATACATTATTTTTTTTTTTATAATATATATGATTTTTTTATTGATTAGCTATTACTTTACAGGGTTGTACATTATTTAATTGTTTGTTTTTAATTAATTAATTGGTTAATTAAATGAACTCTTCAATATCCCACGCCAGTTTTATATAAAACGGTGTTACACCTGAAAACAGCATGATGGACATTAAGACTAATCTAATTTAGATACAGCTTCACATTTCAGTTTGCATGCAGTTTTACAGGATTATATTGAATACACTTTTTATGTAATTTTCAGAGAAATCCATATTGCTCTGGCCTTTAGAGGAAAAGTAAAAGCCGCTCTCCTTCATAAAAGCGCTTTTTCGTGTCCTTCAGAGGGAGTGGCATGAAAATTGTGCTGCTTGATGAATTATGTAGCCTAGTTTTCTCTTCCTGTGCTTTTGATGAGAAGTACAGAGAAATGTTACTTTACCTGGCACAGCGGGGCCACCCGGAACGCCTCTGACACATTAAAAAAAAAAAAATAGTGATTAAAATGAAGCAAAAGGGACGTTCCACATAACCATCGGAGATCTGTCGTGCCTCCATTCTCAACAGGTCCCATGACGCCCCCATCATCATTCGTGATGCCGTGCCCCAGTGTTACATCTGCTAATTGTCCTCAACACAAATGAAACTGTCATATGTTGATTTGCACAAAAAGCAGAACAGATCTCTTGGTATAACTTTCTGTTGAGAAGAACAGATGCTGCAGGGCATGTATTTATGAGAATGGGAAATAGCATGCACTGAAAAGTTATAAAAACATGCGTTGACCTTGTGTAGATGGAAGCGGCGTGAAACCAGAACAACAAAAAGTATATTTTGTGTTCATTAATACAAGTTTGAAGGTCATTTTAGAATTGAGCAGTAGCTTGGCTTATTGATATTGTTTTTTAAAAAGGGGTTCCTGGGTGTCTAGATGCATTTCCTAGCGCTATATAACCTGATCTTCTGTGTTGATAGGTTACTTGTGGTAAAAGGCCATTATAGAGTACATTAGTGTCATCATTAGATGTTTGTCTACTTATCAGATTCATTTTTAATACTACAATACTTCCTATAAGTTAGTGTCCATTCACCCCCCCCCCCCCCCCCCCACCCCCCACCCCCCCCCCCCCCCCCCCCCCCCCCCCCCCCCCCCCCCCCCCCCCCCCACACCCCCCCCCCCCACCCACCCCACCCCCCCCCCCCACCCCCCCACCCCCCACCCACCCCCCCCCCCCCCCCCCCACCACCCCACCCCCCCCCCCCCCCCCCCCCCCCCCTAAAGTAATTTGATTAGTGCTTTCTTTTTTTTTTAATCTTTTGATTTTTTTTATTGTATTGATTTTTGAAAATGTGGTCAGGGTAATGATTTTGTTAGTTGCATGAAAATGCAAGTGTTTACACTATAGATATTGATTAGATGTGTTTTGTATAGGGTTGCAAAGGGGTGGAAAATTTCCGATAACTTTCCAAAAATCCCTGGAATATTCCAAAAAAAAATCCTGGAAAGTTTCCAAAATTTCCGGAATATTTCCGAAATTTATTGGAAATGTTCCACCTTTTTGCAACCCTAGTTTTGTACAAGTTGAAGTGCACTATAGTAAAAACTTATTTACAGCTTGACAACGTCACTTGCATTTGCACCATTTTGACTGATTTATTAGAAATGGGCCTAGTCATATTCTTTGACTTAATGCAATATCTTGTGGAATTTTCATCATATTTTTGTCAAAAGAACAATTAAAATTAATTATTATTGCGATGCATAGATTTCATGACAGAAACCCTTCGTTAACGAACATGTTCACCAGTCATTTTTGTTGATGAGAACAATGACTCGTTTCCCTCAAGATTGATCAAAACTGGCTCGAGCTTGCCTTGGGAGTTACGATTGAAGATCTCTTGATCATCATATACCAGGACATTCAGAAGATTGAGAATTCCTCCTTGAGCAGTTGTTAGTGTCAGAGAAGCGGGACTGTATTGCTGGGCCTGGTGAACGGACCTCACTGATGTGGAGAAGAGGGACTTTGATCAAGTGTGGTTCGGCACTGAGTGCTTTCGGCCCTTTCCTCCCTTGACTGCTATATAACTGTACGCATATACAGAGAGAGAGAGATGAGATGAGAGATCTGTTCTGGTCCCATACTCTCTGATTCAGCTTGTCCTGCTCTGGTGCTCAGCAGTTGCAGACGGATTCCTCCGGGAACGCTCGGCGCAATAAAGAACAAAAGAGCCGAGCAGAGTTATCGCACTGTGCTGCGTCTGGGCCAGGCAAAATCGCATGTATTTTAAGTGCTGCAATAAGAAATACAGCCAAGATTCTCTCTCTCTCTCTCTCTCTCTCTCTCTCTCTCTCTCTCTCTCTCTTCTCTCTCTCTCTCTCTCTCTCTCTGTCACAGTGGCAAATAAAGAGTCTTATCATTACCCACAAGACTTGGTTCAATTTAACGCCGAGCTTTGCTGACATGAGATGGGTTCTCCCTGATATTTTCAGCCTTCAGCGATTTCGCAGGGCACTTTGTGAGTGTGTGTGTGTGGTGGTCTATAGCCCATTTCTTACTGTACTAATGACTTCACCCTAAAATTTTGGGCTGACTGGCAGACCTAGTTAAGCTGTCTTGTGAAGTAGAAAGTCCAGTGTGTGTGTAAACTGAAGGGTGATTCACCTATCATCCTCATTTTGAGTTTATTTTCACATGGCTGAGCATTTAAAGTACTGAATTCACTACTGCTGTAACTAGTTCCAACTCTTTGAACGATGCTTGGAATATTAAAACTTGAATGTTCTCTGGCATCCTGTTTTTAGCCTTCTTTTTCATAAAAAAAGCAAGTAATTTTAGCTTGATACTGGCATGTTCACTAACCTGCTTCTATTTGTACTCGCTTTAATTTAGCATGAAGGTTAAAATCTCGGAGGAAAATTATATTGCTGTTTTGAACATGGCATCATAAATGTGAAAAAGCTGAAGATTTGGTGTGCTTCTAAAAGCAAACGCAAGGAAAAAGGGGGAATAAAACCAGGCAAGAAGGCAAGTTGTTTTCCAGTGAAGCATTTAAGCTTGGTCCATTTGAGGTCTTGGCAGATAATTTTTTCGTTTAGCCTCAGGTTAATGCAGACTGTGCTTGCTTTTCTCTTGCATCTTCATTCTGCATGCCAGACGGAGTTAGTCAGTTAATCACACATTCTGATATTGTTGTGCAACAAAATATGGATGGAATTGTTCTGGAAGCTCGCAAAGGTTGAAATGCAATTTCTTCTTAGAGTGTTTTAGCAGGTTGATGCTGCGTTTTAGCATGTTAATAATATAAATTCATACATTTTCTCATTATATCAGGTTGTACTAGTATGTGAGTTCTTGAAAGATAATATTGTCTCAAATGGAATCCTAAAGGTGCGGTCATTAGCGAAATTTCGGAGAACAAAGCAGCTTTCTGTTGCGTAAAATGACTAAATATAATTGACTAAATATATTAACTAGCCTAAATAAATATAATGTATACTTAAAATACAGATGAATACTTAAGTGTCAGCCCACTGTATGTAGACATTCTAGTTTTTGTTGCATGCCTTCATTTTTTGGAGTCTCCTAAAAGCTTTGTGTGTGTGTTGTCTGTGATGTATTAATACAGAGTGTTTCTCTTTTTCTCTGGTGTTTTTTTTTCTTTTATGGGGTACATGGGCTATTTCCCTATGGGCCCGACAGGAAAGTGTGAGCAGCTTTTATCTGCTTTGTATCAACCCCAAGTGCAAAAGGAAAAACACAGGAAAGATGCGATTGTGTGTGTGGAAGTGTAGGAATGTGTGAGGATATCGTCACTGTGGAGGCTGGCGTCTGTGTTGTTTTCTGACACTAACTAATGACCAGCACAATCTCGGTGTTTCTGTATTGTTAGATTTACGAGCTTAGCGGGACGCCCACCGCTTTGAGTCCTACCGGCCCTCGTCAGTTCTCTAAGAGAGAGCAGGAAGCTTTGACTTGGATTTATGACCCGAACAAGACAGAAAAAAACTCTTGAGCCATGTATAGACAGAGCTTTGTTTTTGCCTGTTGAGCGTTGTGGTCTTATCAAGGGTGGACTCCCAGCAGAGCAAAGGTCTAGGAAGACACAGGAAGTAGCACGTTGTCTTCCTGTCTGCTTTCCTGCATTAAGATGACAATGTAGGTGGGGTTTTTTTTGTGATATTTTTAAAATATTTTTTTTTCAATTTAGCAACTATTGTGAAGCTAGAAATACATAAGAAAAATATTTTTTTGCGCTTTTTTCCATTCAGCAACTATTGTGATACTAGAAGCATAATTTCTCTAAACATTTACTGTATCTGATCAAAAATACAGTAAAAATAGTATTATTGTGAAATTAATTTGTTTCTAATTTAAGTATTAATTTCTTTAAAAAATTCACACTGAATAGAGTTGTGTAGCTGTACAAAGTTTTATTTACATTTTTATTAATATTTCTGTTTGGATCAATCACTTCTTTTAGATAATTTTCCTCTTGTACCTTATTGCTTAGATATAGAACAAGACGGACAGGGAGCTAATGTGTTTTATGATTAATAACTCTATCAAACTGCAATATGGCATGATTTTGCCTCTAGTGTAGACTTCTGTTTAGATTTGAACTGGCCCGTGCGGACTTAAGTTCCTGTCACTTTGGATCATCCTGCAAGTAGCCAGTTCCACAGCACCGCAGCACTGAGATATTCTTCTGAAAGTGCACACGTTTTCTCTTTTGCAGCAGCTGTTCTCCATTTGTTCTCCTGCTCGCTGTCTTATGATAAGAGATTGCTAAGGAAAAGTCCCCATCCATTTTGAGGATTTTAATGTCTCCCTTGATATCAGTTGCTGAGGGGTTAGTCTTGTTGTCGATCTCAGTGGAGGTAGCAGGGTTTTTTTCATGCTTACCTAGACGCATATTCTCTAAGAAAAAAAGAGCTGGAGCGAGGGAAAGAGAGATCAAAAGAATCCCACAGAGAGGCTTGCTTCACAAAGGGAAAGAAACATTTAAGAAAGTAAAAATAAAAGGGCCCTCGTGGGTCATTATTCTCAACTTTCTCGGCGTCCCCGCTGGGATAAGAGATGCCGTGCTGTCGTTGTTGGGAAAGCTCAGACAGAAGAACACAGTTGCACCATTAGGACCTTTCTTTGCTTTTAAAACGCTGATGTATCTCTTAGCATTTGTTCTGAACAGTGCAGATTTAATATATTTTACTATTATATGATATATGTAACATAGTTATGTATGTATATTAATGTGTGGTCTTGTGTGTGTATTATGGTGTGTATATATATATACAGTGGGTACGGAAAGTATTCAGACCCCCTTAAATATTTCACTCTTTGTTATATTGCAGCCATTTGCTAAAATCATTTAAGTAAATTTTTTTCCTCATTAATGTACACACAGCACCCCATATTACAGAAAAACACAGAATTGTTGACATTTTTGCAGATTTATAAGAAAAACTGAAATATCACATGGTCTAAGTATTCAGACCCTTTGCTGTGACACAATATATTTAACTCAGGTGCTGTCCATTTCTTATGATCATCCTTGAGATGGTTCTACACATTCATTTGAGTACAGCTGTGTTTGATTATACTGATTGGACTTGATAGGAAAGCCACACACCTGTCTATATAAGACCTTACAGCTCCCAGTGCATGTCACAGCAAATGAGAATCATGAGGTCAAAGCAACTTCCTGAAGAGCTCAGAGACAGAATTGTGGCAAGTCACAGATCTGGCCAAGGTTACAAAAATTTTTCTGCTGCACTTAAGGTTCCTAAGAGCACAGTGGCCTACATAATCCTTAAATGGAAGACATTTGAGACAACCAGAACCCTTCCTAGAGCTGACCGTCCGGCCAAACTGAGCTATCGGGGAGAAGAGCCTTGGTGAGAGAGGTAAAAAAAGAACCCAAAGATCACTGTGGCTGAACTCCAGAGATGCAGTCGGGAGATGGGAGAAAGTGTAAGAAGTCAACCACCAGTCCACCCGTCGGGGCTTTATGGCAGAGTGGCCCAAAGGAAGCCTCTCCTCAGTGCAAGACACATGAAAGACTGCATGGAGTTTGCTAAAAAACACCTGAAGGACTCAAAGATGGTGAGAAATAAGATTATCTGATCTGATGAGAACAAGATAGAACTTTTAGGCCTTAATTCTAAGCGGTATGTGTGAAAACCAGGCACTGCTCATCACCTGTCCAATACATTCCCAACAGTGAAGCATGGTGGTGGCAGCATCATGATGTGGGGGTGTTTTTCAGCTGCAGGCACAGTATGACTGGTTGCAATTAAGGGAAAGATGAATGCGGCCAAGTAAAGGGATATCCTGGACAAAAACCTTCTCCAGAGTGCTCAGGACCTCAGACTGGGCCGAAGGTTTACCTTCCAACAAGACAATGACCTAAGCACACAGCTAAAATAACGAAGGAGTGCTTCACAACAACTCTGTGACTGTTCATTAATGGCCCAGCCAGAGCCCTGACTTAAACCCAATTGAGCATCTCTGGAGGGACCTACAAATGGCTGTCCACCAACATTTACCATCAACCTGACAGAACTGGAGAGGATCCACAAGGAGGAATGGCAGAGGATCCCCAAAACCAGGTGTGAAAAACTTGCTGCATCTTTCCCAAAAAGATTCATGGCTGTATTAGATCAAAAGGGTGCTTCTACTTAATACTGAGCAAATGGTCTGAATACTTAGGACCATGTGATATTTCAGTTTTTCTTTTTTAATAAATCTGCAAAAATGTCAACAATTCTGTTTTTCTGTTAATATGGGGTGCTGTGTGTACAGTAATGAGAAAAAAAAATTACTTAAATGATTTTAGCAAACGGCTGCAATATAACAAAGAGTGAAAATTTAAGGGGGTCTGAATACTTTCCGACTCACTGATATTTAAATCATTAGACAGTGGGTACGGAAAGTATTTAGATGTTACATCATTAATGTCACACAGCACCCCATATTGACAGAAAAACACAGAATTGTTGACATTTTTGCTGATTTATTAAAAAAGAAAAACTGTAATATCACATGGTCCTAAGTATTCAGCTCAGCCCTTTGCTCAGTATTTAGTAGAAGCAACCTTTTGATCTAATACAGCCATGAGTCTTCTTGGGAAAGATGCAACAAGTTTTTCACACATGGATTTGGGGATCCTCTGCCATTCCTCCTTGCAGATCCTCTCCAGTTCTGTTAGGTTGGATGGTAAACGTTGGTGGACAACAATTTTTAGGTCTCTCCAGAGATGCACAATTGAGTTTAAGTCAGGGCTCTGGATGGGCCATTCAAGAACAGTCACAGAGATGTTGTGAAGCCACTCCTTCGTTATTTTAGCTGTGTGCTTAGGGTCACTGTCTTGCTGGAAGGTAAACCTTCGGCCCAGTCTAAGGTCCTGAGCACTCTGGAGAAGGTTATTGTCCAGGATATCCCTGTACTTGGCCTCATTCATCTTTACCCTCGATTGCAACCAGTCGTCCTGTACCTGCAGCTGAAAAACACCCCCACAGAATGATGCTGCCACCACCATGCTTCACTGTTTGGGACTGTATTGGACAGGTGATGAGCAGGTGCCTGGTTTTCTCCACACATACAGATTAGAATTAAGGCCAAAAAGTTCTATATTGGCCTCATCAGACCAGAGAAACTTATTTCTCACCATCTTGGAGTCCTCAGGTGTTTTTTTAGCAAACATGCGGGCTTTAATGGTCTTGCACTGAGGGAGAGGCTTCCGTTCAGGCCACTATGGCCCTTAAAGACCCGACTCGGGGAGGGATGCAGTGATGGTTGATTTGTCTACAACTTTATCCCATCTCCCGAATGCCATCTCTGGAGCTCAGCCACAGTATCTTTGGGTTCTTCTTTACTCGCCTCCCCCACCAAGGCTCTTCTCCCCCGATAGCTCAGTTTTGGCCGGACGGCCAGCTCTAGGAAGTTTTCTGGTCGTCCCAAACGTCTTCCATTTTAGGATTATGGAGGCCCCTGTGCTCTTAGGAACCTTAAGTGCATCAGAAAAATTTTGTAACCTTGCCAGATCTGTGCCTTGCCACAATTCTGACTCTGAGCTCTTCAGGCAGTTCCTTTAACCTCACGATTCTCATTTGCTCTGACATGCACCGTGAGCTGTAAGGTCTTATATAGACAAATGCGTGGCTTTCCTAATCAAGTCCAATCAAAATAATCAAACACAGCTGGACTCAAATAAATGTGTAGAACCATCTCAAGGATGATCAAAAGAAATGGACAGCACCTGAGTTAAATATATGAGTGTACAGCAAAGGGTCTGAATACTTAGGACATGTGATATTTCAGTTTTTCTTTTTAATAAATCTGCAAAAATGTCAACAATCCTGTGTTTTTCTGTCAATAACGGGTGCTGTGTGTACATTAATGAGGAAAAAAAAAAAAAAAACTTAAATGATTTTAGCAAATGGCCGCAATATAACAAAGAGTGAAAAATTTAAGGGGGTCTGAATACTTTTCGTACCCACTGTATTTAATATATGATTAACTATTATGTTTTATGAAACCAGTAATTTATAATTTTAATTAAAACGTTATCACTGTATGTATATATGTGTGCCAATGCATACTATAATTTATCATTTAAATATAACTGTCATAAATAGGAATGTATTGTTTGTATACATACCTGTAATATCAATTCTAATTCATTTGACTGCATTTCATAAAAAACAGTATTATAGATATACCAGGGCTTTCTACTTTTTTTTAAGTATAATCGTTTAATTTACATTTTTTATTCAATTTTTTATTTAATTTGATTTGGCTTTTTTAAATTGGTTCATTTTGTTTTTTTCTAAAGTAGTATAATCTATAGCAGATATAATCCAATTACTAAATGTTTCAGTGACTCCTCTTTTTATTTCTCTAATGAAACCTCTTATTGGCTGCACCACTTGAAGAATAGTGAAAAAAGGTGTAACAGTGTCTTGTGGTGCTAAACTCTCCTGTGTGGCTGATTGTCCCTCTTAAGTAGAGAGGAGTGGAATATACTTTTACTCTGTCTGTTTTTAGCACTCTTATCCGGGTGACGGGAGGGATTTCTGAGACACGCCGCTGTCCCCGGGCCGCCCACTGCAGAAATCAGAAACATGGCATCAAAGAAACGCCCGGGCCCCAGCCACATCTGCTTAAACTCACCATAGCAGCTCTACGTGTAGCCCACTCGGCCCTTACAGAAAACACGCAGCCTGAGCATTTAGCGCTCAATGGTGTTCATTTAGGAGTGTAATGATAGTTCTGCAGTACAGCTGCCAGCTCACTGGTACCTCAAACCTCTATTCAGTGCAAATGTCTGGCTTTGGAGTGTTCTTGACCTTCAGGTTCCACATCTTTGTTGGCTCTCATCTGAATGATAGTATGCTCCGCATTGAACTAAAGTGCCTCTTTTGAACATATTCCCTAATTCAGACACTCATGTTGTTTTTCTCTCTTTTGTTTCCTCTACAGCAAACTCTTCTCTGCTCGGCGGTGGAGGAGGTAAGTGTCTTATCTTACTACATTTTCATTGTAACATCGTTTTGAGATGTTAGGTGGTTTCTCCATGAATTCGACAGTGGAAAACACATCGCCGTCCACTGGCATATGAAATCTGAGGTGTCCAACCATGTCTGTGGTTGCCCATGTGGTCGGTTAATGGAGCAACAGTACCCAGGCCCTCATTTGGAAACATTTCTGCACACATTTTGACATGATTGAAGTAATTACACACAAAACACAAGACATGACAGAAGGAGTAAAGAAGTGTCAGGGTTTGGGGTCAGGAATCAACCCAATTACAACTGGAATTTTGATCCACCTCACTTTTACGGAGGAATCCGTTTAGTCCCCAGATAATGAATGTAGGTCAGTCGTGTGCCCCTTTTCGCACGATCCATTGTTTATCCATCTGTGCCACGGTGTCAGGGAGGGTCCTTCTCCCCTGCCACATCTCGGGAGCAGACCGCGCTTGATTGGGTCCCTCGTGAGGAAGCGATTACCACTCGTGATACACTATCCGTCTCACATCACACTCTCCTTAGTACGGCTCTTATGTTATCTGATGTGTGCTAAAAGCCCCCAAACCCCCGTCTTTCTTCATCATAGCTCTAGAATAGACCCTTATCAGCCACTGTGACCGATTTCCCTGATTGGAGAAGTGGCAAAAAAAAAAAAAACGGGCTTATTAAGGCCAGAGGTCACACGTCTGTGACAAAACTACTTACCACAGCACTTGTCAGTGAATCGCTGTGACACCCACAACTGGGAGTCAAATGTTTCTTTATTGGCACCTCGTTGTATGTCATCATGGTCCTTTTATTGATTTGTCACGATGCGAAACGTCTCGAGGGCAATTTGGTTTCTTCATTATTTTGCCATAATTGGCTTTTGATATTGGTGTGTGTGTGCACATATGTGTGTAAGGGAGACTATTAGAGGATGTTCATCAGCAGCGGCAGGTGAACGAAGGCTGATGTTTCACTCTGTGGGAATATTTTTGTACCTGAAAAAGATCTGTGAAAGGAAATATGCCTGTTAGCATTGCATCTGGAGGTGTTTTTTCCCCAAACATGTCGGCCTGCAAACAAAACTCACATCCCTGATTTAAAGAGCTTAGTCGTGTTCAGCACTGAAGGGAGTTTAATCAAAGCCCATATCAAGAGCATTGTCTCCCCTAATTGCCATCCCCAGATGCCAGTGCTAGAAAACCAATTAACCCGTAACTATAAGACATTTGGTGTAGTGTCAAAGAAGATAACAAAAATGCTAATCCAAGGTTGGCAACATAAGAAAGCACATGTTAAACTCTGAAAACAGCATGAAGCAGGCACACTATTTGGGACGGACTGACGGGGAGATTTTAGGCTTTGTTCACACTGTACTCAAATCCAATTTGGTTTTCACACCCAATCTCTAGGCCAGTTCCAATGTTAATAATGTGAGTGTCAACACAATGCTTTTTACAATTTTATATTTTTTTTTTCAGCAAATGTCACATACACTACCGTTCAAAAGTTTGGATAGATAAGATTAAAAAAAGTGTCTGTTAGCTTTGATCAATTTAACACATCTTTGTTGAATGAAAGTTATAAGGATTAAAAAACTAAAACCTAAAATTGGTAGTTGTAATTGCTACAGGTGAATTTAAGCCTCACAATGTTTCTTCACATTATGAAAATGAATATTCATTTTGATATTTGCTAAAGATACATTTAGTATAGCATTATTAAATTATTAGTGTTTTAAAAGATTAAATGAGTGATAAATAATGACAAAAGTATTATTAAAGTAAAGATAGGTTAAAATGCGCCCTGCTAAACAAATAAACATATCTAATATGAAGTGAAATGATAAATAAAATATCCATTTGCTGATATATCATGCATCTCTATCTAAAAGAGTATTTGAACACTGCTCTAGTATACATTGTGCAAATAATATATATATTTTTTTTAAAACCTTGAAATATGATTTTTAATCAGTTATTTATATTTATATTATATACATTTTTGAGTTTTACAAAAAATGAAACTAATTTGGGTAGGATGCACCAAAAATTCTGAATTTCTCTGCCTGTTTTGAACAAAGCCAAGTGTAATCCTTTGGCAATAATTGCAAAACCAAAGCAAAAGCAGTCTGACATGAGCAAAGCTCATTCTATGGTTTGAATGATGATCCAGGTAGCAAGAGTTCTTTGGCTTTTATCTTTTGGAGACTTCAATCTAAGGCGACTTTTCTCCAATTTTTTAATCTGTCTCTCCTGTTTCACTCGAGACAAAGCTCTTCATTTCTTTCTCACTCTCTCCAGTCTAAAAAAAAATCTTGTATGTCCTGGGTGGCTTTATCTCTTGACCCTACGATATCAGCAATGGGGCGGCAGATACACAAACCTGTTTTATTTTCTCCCCCTTTCCTGCTGCCTATCGTTTATCGAGGTGAGGACCTCCATCTGTGATGATTTCATCTCATTCGCTACATTTCAGAAAGAAAGACTTAGGCTTCCTCTTATCTCTTTTTCTAGTTTTCCCTGCTCTTGTTTTGCTTTCTAATGACCTAAGATCTGGCAGAAACGCTCACTCTCTAATGTAAATAGAAGGGAAAGTTTCTACTGTACGGAGCTTTGAACTCTGGGTGGGGCAAAAGGTCACGGTCATTTAAATGTCTAGTAAACTGTTTTGATGTTTTAGGCTTTAGCGTACCAGCATTTAGGGCTGCACGATTATGACAAAAATCATAATGGTCAATTATTCCCTTGAAATTGTAATTGCGATTTATTAATTACGATTATCACAATTTACATTGAATGATGTTTAAACCATTGTTTGATACAACTGCATGGCGTATTTTTATATGAAAATAAACAAGCTGAAGAACTCTAACCGAAAAAAAACTTTTAGTGCTTTTCTATAGTATTAAGCCTCAAATGTCAACTATACATCGGATTGGTTTCTTCTTTAAATTATAAAAAAAGTAAAAATATGAATGGTATTATAGTGTTATACTAAAACTAAAATTAAAACAATGGAAAAACCCTTAAGATAACATGTAGAAAGAAAGAAAAAAACATCTTGAGCACACAGAATATCATAAGTGGACTTTGAACGATTAATTGCCGCTTTGAACGATTACGTAATTGTGGCATCCATAATTGTAATTGCAATTAGAAATTCGATTAATTGTGCAGCCCTACCAGCATTCCACACAGTTTTTGACTTTCACAGGGTTTCATAGCGTCGGCCGAGTGGTTTCATGTTGTTGAGCCGCAACACACAACAAACTCAATTAAAATAAAATTGGTGTGGTCAGCAAAGCACGTTATTTAGTTCTCACTTTAAATGGGCATGATTAAATCTAGTATTTTTCCTTAATCTAAATGATCTCTGGTTAACATAAGTGCTCATAAAAAAACCCAAAACAAAACAGAATGTGTTTTTCACTTAGAGTTACTCACAACTGATCGCAATATCTTGACGTTTGCTTTCTAGTAAATGAAGCAGTTTGAGATGCATCTAGTTATATAAACTGTTTGGTGTTATTTGATAGCTGGGTGTTGATGGAGTCCTGATGGGTTACGTCTGATATAAACAAGTCCTGATGTCTATCAGTCTGGTTCTTGGTGTAGAACACGAGGATTTTACTTTTTGCTTGGCTACGAATCTTCAGTAGTGGAGAGAACTTTGATGTCTTCATCCAGAGGGGATATTGGCTCGTTTGCATTCTGACTGAAACGATTTTGCCTGTTTAGCACTAAGGTTTCAAGTAGACCACCCAGACAAATCACAGCAGTTTTGGTGATGCTTCAACTTTGTATGGTTGTGTGAGGCCAGAGTATGGAGTGGAGTGGAAGTGATAGCAGTTACATATCCCGCTCAAAACATTCTGGTATCACTTATACCATAGTTGGCACTGTTACTACTGCACTGCATTGTGTTCATTAATGTGTAATTTTTTTATTTATATATCTTTTAGTTTTACCATGAATGTTTTAGCAATTTAGCAGGAATAATAAAATTTAATCATGTGGAATATGCAAATTCCATATATGCATTATGCATATATGTGAAAGCAACACAGTGATATATCTTTTTAAATTCCATTCAGAATGTATAATTGTATGAATTTAAATATAGAAATGTATATTACATTACATTATACTACTTGACTATACTATACTTTAAAAAAAATATCTAATTCAAGTATATTCAGATTTTTTTTCTAAATGTGAGTATGACTGTAATTTGGTCCAGTGAAGTTCCAGATTCTCCTTGCTGGAATAAGGACATGTCATGTTCCATACTTGAATTATGTCTCCTTTTTCTGAGCTATGGAGCAGTAGGTCGCTTAACCTTGCAAAAAGCAATTAAGACCGTGTGTGTTGCCAGCAACATCCGTTAGCCTGTGGGCATTAATCGTTTTATTTTTTTGTGGGGTGAAAGTGACTCCATTGACAGAACACAACCATTGGATAGCTTTTTAAATTGCTTTTTCACACATTAAAGCAGCCTATTGATAGCTGACGGCTTGCACAAGTGCCATGTTGGGATTTGCTAATTCTTAGAGACATTGAATTTATGTGTGGATGTGTACTGTTCTGTATTTTTTCCAAATTGGCTGCAAGACGTGTACTGTATAGAGTTTCTATTTTGGTCTTATTCAGCTCATGTTATTATTGTTTCATCACGTATATATCCATGGAGCCTATACCAGATGTACATTCAGTTTCATTTCAAAGATTATATTTTTACAATGCGATCACAACTGAAGGGTTTGGTTTAGTCAGATTTCAGACAATTTGTTTGGGCAAATCCCAGTGTGCAGTGTTTTCACAGACTATTGTGGACGACCAAAGAATCATTGGGAATTTAAAAGATATGTTTTTTGAGGACATGTTTTTGCATGGAAATATCTAAAAATGGATAATACATTCTTTTTCTCCAAGATGTGCCCAACTCATTCATGATAAAAAATTTTCTTTTACATGACATTAGTTAATGCATTTAGTGTCATGCAATAGTAAAACAATACTATTACAACATCTATTAATGGTTAATTTCTGTATTCTACACGTTACATACATTTTTAACATTTCAAGTTGTAAAAAAAAACATTAATGTATTGCGACCATAAATGAACAATGAACAAAAGTGTATTTATAAATTAACATTAATCTAAATTAATACGTTGTAATAAAAAATGTTGTTCATTGTTAGTTTATGATACTTAATGCATTAACTATTAACAAATTGAATCTTATTGTAAATAAACATTTTTATGCAGTGAGATTTATCTTACCTGATTGTGAAAGGGAAAACCTGAAGTGGATTTGAGTGAGTGATTACATAATGCTTATGAGTGGGAAGGGGGAAGTGCTGTCATTCCACTCCACTCACGTACTTTGTCCTCTACCCATCCAGTCTCTCTCAATATGAATATCATTTTCAGAGGGCAGTTTAGACCATACACATTTGTAAACCGTCTCCCTTTGGTGTTTTGATCTGGTGCTGAATGCAGCCAGTCGTCGTGTTTTTCACTTTGCAGGGGTGAAAGTGAGAGCAGCCTCTCTCTTTCATCTCACCGGCTGTCTCTCTCATATCAAATCAACATGATTTCACTGTTTCATCCTTGTGTGCTTGCGTGAACCCTTGCACAATTCATCCATCCTTTCATCTTTGCGATTAATACAGAACACCGTGAATCGCACTTCATCTTCAGGTAACCTCCGTATTGCTTAGTAGCTAATACATCATCAGTGCTTAAAACGGTTTCATCCATGCACCTGCTGCGATGCAGCTTTTATCCATGTTGAGCTCACTGGAACAAAAGCACCCCACCTGCCACTTTAGCTACAACCACAGCCATGCTCCAATTAAAGCCTGAAATGATGCAAAACCCATCCTTTTGTCCCAACTCTTACCAAAACATCCTCCACATGCGGCTGTCAAAAGGCGAACGGCAGCATGTGGATACATCTAATGGATCTCAACAAGGCTATTTTACTCTTTGATAGAGATGCTTGTTACACAAGCACATGAATGTGTATTCTTCTGGAGGGGAGAGTTTTACCCATAATCCCTTACTGCATGCTTGTTCACAGGTTTTTGTAGGAGGATCCTGAAATAGGCTCTGCTATCACACTCTGGCCCAATCAGCAGTGATGGATGGACTAATTGATGGGAAATTATCACACCATTAGTTTTTGGGCTACTTCAGTGAGCGCTATATTTAGATGTGCTGATGTGTTATGGTATCTTGGAGAAGGCAGTTTTTTAGGGCCTTTTTATTTATCATCAAAATATGCCTCAGAAGATTTTTTTTTTGAGGCTGCTGAGCCAAAGGATGCTCTCAGATGAGTGGCTTTTTTAAAACCAGACATTATAAGTATAATATTGTCAAAATATTACATAATATAAATTTTATACATACATTTATGTATGTAATATTATTATATTTACAATAACTATATACTAATGGTAATGGTGTTCTGAGTGTTTTTTTTTCTGCTCATTATGTGATTGCTAGGGTGTTGTGGCTAGTTGCTAGAATAAATAGCCACCCTCTGGTCATATTTTCATAGTATTCAAGTCCTTAGTTGTGGCTCATATTCCTCTTTAAATATAAGGATTTTTTTCACGCTCATTTTATCATCCACCATTGTTTGGAAAAATTCTAGCCAGCAACGATCTAGATGCTTTAATTGCTCAATTTGAAAAATACCTTAGCAAACCTTACTACAAAATGCACATATACAATTATAAAGATGAACAAATGAATGACATTATTAGCCAATATATTGCAAGGAAGATATTTTCCCCCTCTAAAGCTTCATGAAGGACACATTAATGCAGGTGTCGACAAGGTGGCAGGTCTACTGTCACATCTCGGTTAAAGTGCGGGGTTTCTGCCACCAATGCTGGGCTCAGTGTTCGCATCACTGTTCCCTAGAACTGATGAATCATTCATCTGTGTCTCCACACATAAATCTCCCCACTGTCATCCCGTCGCCGTCGGCAACCATGTCATTAGTTAGTCAATGGCATCGCTTGGGCTCTGTATGCACGATGCCAGGAAAGTGTTTTAACTTTTACCAGCAAATTTATGTCCACACACACACAAATGAATTACTCCTAAATCTTTCATTTGGTGAAGTAAAAATAAGGATAAATTATTGAAACGCCCACTATTTACTCGTTACAGGTGCAGGTTTTTTATATCGCACGATCCAACTATTGGCGGATATGCAGTATTTAGCTTTTCAGAGTAAATGTCAACAGACACTCCATGACATTCCCGTGCAGCTTACATCTTCCAGCAAGCACCTGAACAAACTACTTCACCAGAGCCCTTCATTCCCATGGGAATAACCCTGTTGGGGCTTGTAAATGGTTTTCCCTTCACACATTCACAGTAAACAATCGTGATCCCAGGAAATCATGATCCAAGTAATGATGTTTGTGGAAAGCCTGAGTCATTTGTTTGAAATACACCAACAGTATACACAGTTTTTTTTTGTTTCACAGCTTATTTCTGATTTTTGCACTTCTGTTGTGTATGTGACGTGTAATGTGTGTGCGTTTCAAATGTGCAAATCTGTAATTTGCTCTGTTATTAGATACCTGCAACCTCCAGCACACTAGAGAAAATCTGTGACTGGTATCTAAAATTTTATCTCTGTGCTTGTGGAGAAAATATCCTCGAGGGAATATCTACCTCCAGTTTGACCCGTGACAACATATTATTTGAGGAAGAGATCCACAGGACTCGAGGTAACAGATTTCAAGGCCTGTGTGAAGCATAGATAGGTGTTTTACCATGTCATCGAGAAATGGGTTGGATAAGTTGTGATTATTGTTCCTCTATGACACATCAGAACAGTCGAGTGCAGGAGCATCCTCCCATTCCTTCCACATTATTCTGGGTCAATCACTGAGATTTCAGACAAAACCGAACATTCCCTTTCTGAATGTCACTTCAGATTTGGCTCTGAAAAGCCTCGTATTTGGTGCTGCGGTCGCTGAGCCTCGCTGGCTTTGCCCACTGGGAGTCATTTTTGTTTGGAGGATGAGTTGTCCTGTCAGTTTACTCATTGGTCAGTTTTTGCATCCTCTAGCCCTTGACTGTGGACAAAATATATCCTGACAGTTTTAGGAGCAGCGAGGAACAGTCCACACAAGAGCACCATAGTCTCACCAACAGGCCACTTCGCAGACCTAGCATGATAGTCACCCACAATCCCTTTAATGCTGGTTTGATCTGTCAAATCGATGGCCGCTTTTAATGTCGCAAATGGACTGTTTTGAAAAAAGGCCCAATCGGATTGAATTATATTACTTTGTCTATCACTCCAGAAAGAAGTGGTTTGCAAAAGCAAAGCTCTTTAGTGCGGTTTCTCTGAAACTTCATGATAAAGAAAGTTTTTGAGGTAGTTAGCCAATTAATTAGTAGTGATTTTGTAATGTTAAAAAGGGGGATGACAGAGGGGTCAATATGTGAGGGGAAGGGCCAAAATAAACACCTCGATATGGTTCTTTAAATGTGGATTCAAGACTTCATGCTAATTATTTTCTTTTCAAGAAATGTAAGAAAGTCAAGGTGACAAAATTAAAGTTTAGTCAACAATATGAAATGATTAGATATAAATATTCATCATTTAATTCATCAACCCCTTACCAGACGGCACAGTGAATAAAAGGCCCATTATCGGAATAACCTTCATAAAAAGACAAACTTTTACAGAGACTTTAATAATAACCAGGTTACATCAAGTAGGCCTATTCAAACTACAGACTATTATTTAATACCAACTTAAACTATTTCAAAATGTATTGGTATTTTAAAATTTAACAGGACCACTTTTGAGATTAAGAACTTCATTAGTTGCCTTTCCATTTGATATGTTTGCCCTCCCTTAATGTTTTTTACGTAATTGAACCCTTGTGTTCAGACCATCAAAGAAACTTTAATTCGTTACAAATATTATTTATGTAAATGCATCTTCAACTGGAATAAATTCAACACTATAATCAGAAGATAATCGGCCACTGTTGGCTAATAGATGGCTAAATAGATAAGCATGATCTGATGTGATGTGCCCATATACTCACAAAGCATTTATGTGATCTTTATCACCGAGATGAACATTAAGCCCGTCTGGTGCACAAAGCATTAACTCAAGCATAGGATTAAATAGATTTGGGACAAAAACGATTAGGTTCAGTGCTATTAGCTTTTAATGGGCTAGAGTTAGCCACAGAGCTATGGAGTATGGAACAGGATGCTTTCTCTAAAGTGAACAGATTCAGAAGATTTTAGTAATTTACTACAAATTAATTAAATTTGAAATGGAATTTACTACAATTCTCAAGTGAAGTGTGAAGCAGACCACATTATCTGCACAGGCAGGAGACCGGGATCACTGAAGGGTTGTATTTGGACGTTCTTAATGACATCAATACAAAAGAAAACATTAGTATTCGTTCAAACCCCAGTCTTGTAAAATGCCAGCGTCCATAGGAAGCAATTAGTTTCAAGCGTGAAACAATGTTTGAATGTGTCTCTAATATGTGTGTGAGTGTGTTTACATGGACACACAACATCACAACAGTGTCTTAATGCGGGATGTTGTATTTGTCAGTTCTTCTGTGAAAGTACAAAGGCTGTAATTATGACAGATGTCAAAACTGTCTGAAAAACTTCCCAGATTACTAGAACAAAAGCTCAAAAAGACATATTATCCAAGACCCTTGGTATTTACGCAGACTGACTCACGATAAAAGTGCGTCTTCTATCTAAGTAGATGGTCTTTTTACAGCATCTGTTGTGTCTGTCTATTTATGCCGTGATATTAGAAAGAAAAAACAGAAAGGGGTGGAGATTTCGGGGTTTGGGGGTGTTGGGGAATGAAGGGGGTTGTGGGTTCAACATTGTGCTGAATGTGTCAATGAGCAGACACAGACCAGGAGTCGTGCCCTTTAGCCAAACCGTAACCGACTGTCAGCCTTTCGGTGTGTCTCAAGAGGCTGTGCTAGTTAGCGCTATCTGTCAGGTTTTGCTCTCGCCAACAAATGCTGTGTTTCTGCCCTGAGATGGAGCAGAGGAGAGAAGGGGAGCTCTGGAGAGAAGCTGTCATCTTTTTTCTTCTCTCTCCCTCTCTTTCCTCTGTTACTGACACGAGAGAGGTCATCTTTCCTTCTGGATATTCCGCCGGTGAAGACTGTCCTGGAGAATGCCGCATCTGTCTAGAGAGTGTCACTCAAGCAAAACAGAGACAGCTCCCATGGGGCAGAATGAATTCATTCATGCCGTTAAACCCCATCGGTACCACCAGGTCCTGTATGGGGCGACATGTTACACACCACACACACACACACACCACACACACACACACAAACACAAACACACTCTCTCTCACACACACACAACACTCACACACAACACACACACACAACACACACACACACACCACGTGAATACCCCCGTCTGTGTGGGTCTCCAAGGGATAATAGGCGCCTCTGAGGGAGAAGCAGTGAGACTGGACTCCTGCATTTGTGTGCGTTTCGTGTTTCATGTATAACTTTTCCAAAACGAAACCTCCCCAACTGTACCTCACCACAGTGAGAAAAAATTCCTATATACTCAAGTTTACCAAATATGCTGTTAGTCTAGATTTGGGATTCAAAATGAATGGGACAGAAGATTGTGTAGCATGCTGCTATCTTTCTTGCAATATATTGGCTAAGATTGTGCTAGCACAAAATAAACATACAGCACAAGCTGTATTCTGATTCCCAAAACAAATTACTTTGATCTAGTAAATCACTAACATGCTATACAACCAGTGTAGACTGGTTAATGAAGAAATGACTCTTTATAGTCCAAATCGAGAAACAAATGATTTGCATGGTTTGATTCTTTTATGTGAATCAAAAGTATTTAGTGAAACTATTGTAGACCAATTCAAGAACAGATGGCTCTTTTGATCTGATTCTTTTTAGCGAATCAAAAAAACATAAGTGTCAACCGCTATAGTTCTGGTTCTTTTTGGGCCTGTTTACACCTGGTCATTTCATGCGTTTTTCGCTGATTGGATATCTATCTGATTTGTTAAAACGTTTCCATTTACACTTGGCCACATAAATGTGTCTTCGCAAAACGGATTTAAATCCGGTCTTCAATTCCCACACTATATGCAAATTTGACAGAGTTCACGTCAACAAAATCAAAAGATAAGAGCTGTGTTTTATTCATTATCAGCTAATTTCAAGATCAAAGACCGCAACAGGAGAGAGCGCGGCATCAGCACTGGAAAGATAGGTTAGTCTCACTACTTTTAATGAAGATGATTGTGTGTTGAGCGTCTGCGACTTACTTTCAGTTTCATTTGAGGCAGTTTGTGCGTCAGTAAACGAGTGTACCGAGACCTTTACGCTTGAACCAGTTCGTCTGGGAATGCGGTAGGGCTGCCGATTAATCGCATGCATTTACGCACAGAGCCGTAGTCATTGACATTCAACCTACCAATATTGGTTCATAATCGCAGGGATTTTGCGTAGCTTGTCAGTGATCTAGGCTCTGTGTAGTAAATGCCGCTCCATCTGAATGCACGTGATGGAGATTTACTACTAATCACAGAATCGGCTTTACTGATGAGATGCGCATGGTGGTCGCATGCAATTAATCGTGCAGCCCTAGAATGCAGCCCAGACCACCTCCTGAAGTTGTTTGTGCGATCGGATTTAAATGCGTCCTGAAAGCGTTTCGGAGGTCGTTTACACCTGGTCTTTTCATGATCGAATAGTTATTCCGATCAGATAAAAAGCATGAAGTGACCAGGTGTAAACAGCCACTAAGAATTGAACAAGGAAGACTCACAAGTTACTTGTTTTTAATCAGTTCTTGACAAATCCTTGAAGATGCAACTCACTGAACTCCAGTTATTTTCTTTTAGTGTGTTCCTATTGAACGGAAAGCTGTGTACTTACGTCAGTACACACTTACTGACTGATTAATAAAAGTTTAAATTAAAAATTTATTAAATGGACCCTAAACTTGCATAGGAAAAGAGTCAGTAATATACATATGATTTAGGATGCCAAAACTGCATAAACTACAGGAAAACTACATAAGCCAGGTATACCTAATGGAAAAGTTTCAGCCAAAAATAAATGAAAAAGGATCATCATTTAATCAATTAATTTTTGATGTTCTGTCACATTAACAAGGCTATATTGCTTTAAACACTTTTACAACTGTAGTAATTGGTTTACTCTAAAAAACCCTGGAAGCTCTGGTAGAAAGGTAGGGGTGCTTAGTGAGAAAGACACGGATGAGGGGAATGAGGAGGAAGTTGAATAGGAAGTGGAAGCCAGGAAAGAAGAAGGAGAGCAAAGGAAGAAGAAGATAGAGAGAACAGAGAGAGAGAGAGGAAGAAGATAAGAGACGGACAGGGAGGGAGGGGGGAGGGTGGGTGAAGGGGGGGGAGGGTGGGGAATAACCAAAGATTTTTTTAGAGGGGGGAAAATAGAGGGGAAGAGTGAAAAAGAGGGGGGTGGCCACTGGGGAGCAGTTAGAGGAGGGCGAAATATGGGGATTGGGTGGGGTTGTTTTAATTTTCCTTTTTTTTAATTTTGTTTTCGAGGTTTTTTTTTTTTATAAGAACATGGTTGTTGATTATGTGTGTGGAGAGGGAATCGTGCAAGTAAAAGATTCCACAAAACAGTGGGCAGAATCAGCCAGGATGTTAATTAAAAAGGAGGAGCAGAGTGGTGGAAAAAAAGGAAAAAAAAAAAGGGAAAAGTAAAAGAAAAAAAAAAAATAATAAGACTGAGAAGGGAAAGGAAGAAGACGGAAAGGGGGAGCAAGAGGGAAAGAGAGGAAGGAAAGGGGAAGAAGAGAAAGGGAAAGAGGACAGAAGAGAAGATGGGGGGTGAGAAGAAGATTAGGGAATAAATAGAGAGGCAATAGGGAAGGACAAGAAGGAGAGGAAGGTGAGAACAAGATAAGGATGACAGACGAGATTGTAAACGATTGGGGTCGATCTTGGTGGTGGAGGGGGGGAAATCGGGGGAAGATATGTTGTAAGCGGCTTGTATTGGGACCAGTAGGGGCGGCGGGGGGGGGGGTAGGGGGAGGGACGGGGGGGAAGGAAGTAGTGAATTGGGGGAACATAAGGTGTTTTTTTGTTTTGTTTTCCTTTTTGGGGTCTATTGGTCGTTATGAGTGGGGGTATTGTTCAGTGAGACGTGCTCGGAAGAAATTTAGGGGAGAATTAGATATCATGTGAGCGCGCAAACAACCAAAAACTGTCCGAGAAAAGGAAGAAATTTGTATTAAAAATTTAATATATGCAAGCCTCTTAGTCCTAATCTGCTCTTATCTTTCCTCAGTATACTTGGTATAACAATGTCCGCTCTGTGAAAGTTGCGAAATGTTTGGTATGGAGAAAACAGGGGACATGGGTGAGTGGGGAGGAGGAAGGATCGAAGCACTTCACTGAAAATGAAAAAACTAAATTCCTTCCAAAAATTAAAATCGAAGGAGGAGGTTAGATCATTTTTTTTTTGTTTTTTGTAAAAAAACAAAAACCATTTTTCCCCGATCGTGGGCCACTGGTGTTTTTTTTTTTTTAATATTGTGTTTTCAGAGTCACCAGGAAAGTTATAGTTCTTTCAACCCAGTTATTAAAGAAGGCCTTTTCAATGACGTGTCTGTTGGGATCCCCAAGAATGGTACCAAACGGCCCAAAAACCATTAAGAACGGGACAATTGTCTCCTCTTCATGTTCCTCCTTTAGCCCTAAAAAAAAAAAAAAAAACAAAAAAAAAAAAAAAAAAAAAAAAAAAAAAAAAAAAAAAAAAAGAAAAAAAAAAAAAAAAAAAAAAAAAAAAAAAAAACAAAATTTTTTTTTTTTTTTTTTTTTTTTTTTTTTTTTATTTTTTATTATTTTATTTTTTTTCTCAAAGTTTTTTCTATAATTATAAATAAATTTTTATTTTATAATATGTAATTTGGTGTAATTTTCATAGTTTAAAATAATTGTTTCGACCATGTTTGTCGTTGATATGTCTCAGCGAGGAAACCAAAAAACAAAGAGTTTTGATAATATAAAAAAAACAATTTTTTTTTTTTTTTTAAAGTGGGAAAGAGACGAGGGAGGTTGTGTTTGAGGATTTAATTTGAATAAGATTTAAGGTGTTCGTCATGTGTTCAGTAGCTGCTCGCAGTTTGTGGTTGTAGAGCAAGAAATTAATTTGGCGCTGGAATAATTTTAATGACAACTTCTAATGCAGTATACGATTGTTGTTTCTTCCACAATGTATTTTTTGTTTACCACTTTTGAAAAGTCAAATAATTTTTGTTTAAAATGAAATCATGTGAGGAGTCAGGCCGCAATTTTGTTTTTTTTTTTTTTTTTTTTTTAATTGGAGCAAAGCACATGTTTTTTTTTTTTTTTTTTTTTTTTTAATGTACATCTCTGTTTGTTCTTCAATTGGCATTTTTTTATTTAAAAATTAGCCATACTGTAAAGATTGTCATATTTTTTTTCTTCTTTTTCATGCTTCTCTTATATGATTTTTGAGGCTTTCTCTGGCTGGAATAAAATAAGTCTATTCTCATATACAGTGTCTTTGTGAAAGGGTTTTGCCCCTTCCGTTTTTTTTTTGTAATTTTTTTTTTTTTTTTTTTTTTTTTGCATATTTGTCACGCTTTTAAAAACATAAAGCTTTAGAAGTATCATTCAAACAAAAGTTTAAATTACACAAAGATAATTGACAAGGTAAATGCAGAAAAAATGCAGTTTTTTTTTTAAAAATGTATGATTTTCCTTTGTATAAGGGGAAAAAAAAAAAAAAAAAAAAAAAAAAAATAAAAGAAAAAAAAAAAAAAAAAAAAAAAAAAAAAAAAAGATGTGCGTCCCAAACCTCCTGCCTGTCCTGGACCGACGGCTGGTGAAAAAGTAATTTGCCCCTTAATCTTAAGAACTGGGTTATTGCACGCTTTTGCAGCTTAAAAAAAACTGCATAATCAAGGGTGTGGAACTGGCAATGAGTCTCTGCATTCGCTGTGGAGGTGAGGAATTTTTTGGCCCACTCTTTTCCGTTTGCAGGGGGAGATTGTTTATATTCAGACACATGGAGGGTTTTCGGAGCATGAATGATGGAGATATGGACGGGTTAAGCTTTCTCAATCGGATTTAAAGTCGGGGAACCTTTAATTTGGCTCATCCAAACCCTTAATTAGTTTTCTTGAAGCCATTCAGGAGGGTGGACTTGCTGGGGGGTTGGGATCATATTGCTGATAACCCAACGTGCGCTTGAGGTCAAAAACAGATTGGGACCCGGACAGTTTTTCGCAACTTTCAGGAATTTTTCGTGATAGAGTTAAGAGGTGTGTACCAGGTGCAGACTTACAGGGTTACGTCAAATATGGCAAGTGGTGTTGTTCCAGGTTCCTAACGGTTTTGCAAAGCTGCAGCCCCCCAGATATATCACAATACAACTCCCAACATGTTAGTTGATTGTTTTGGTATGATGTTCTTTTGGTATGAAAATGCTTTGTGTTTGTTTTTACCAGAGTGTACCGTCTGTGGAAACACCACCTTCCACAAAGTTATTGAACTTGACGTTTGCTAATTCACTCAGGCACAGAATATTGCCCAAAAAGTTCTTCTGGGGAGTAATAACCAAGATGATTTTTTGGCAAATTTTGAGACGTGCGTAATTTTTTTTTTTTCTTTTTTTTCTTTTTGTTTTTTTGTGTCGGTGGGGAGGGGGCCGCGTTGTGTTTCTTTTTTGGTTCGCAGTGGCTATTATGTCCTTGGACTCTCCCAGGGGATTGCCAGTTTTCGTCCAGTATCTTTTGTTGAAATCCATGAACACTGACCTTTAATTGAGGGCAAGTAAAGTCATTCAAGTCACCTTTATTTATTATAGCGCTTTATACAATACAGATTGTTTCAAAGCACACGTGCTCTGCTCCCGTGACCTACTGAACAGCATTAATTAGGAAAATAGTGTGTTAATAATGCAAAGTGACAATAGTAAACCCTCATTTTTCAGTTAAAGGCAGTTCAACATTAAATTCAGTGATTTCATCATCCAGCTCAGCTCAGTTTAAATAATATCTTTGCAATCATATCAACGATATCGCTGTAAATGAAGTGTCCCCAACTAAGCAAGCAAGGCGGAGCAGCGGCAAGGAACCCAACTCCATCCGGTGACAGACCCAGAAAATGGAAAAAAAAAAAAAAAAAAAAAACTTGTGGGAGAGACCAGGTGCCTCAGTCGGGTTGCGGGCCGGGGGAGGGCGGGCCAGTTCTCCTCTGACCAGACGACCCAGCAGTACGGAAAAATCAATTGAAGACGTAATAAAACAGACGATGAAGAATATTAACAGCAATTATTATATGATACAATAAAACTTATAGCAAAATGTGGTAGGTCTGATATGTTTGTTTCAAGGGTTGGATCATGACGAGTTGAGCTGGGGGGGGGTCGCTGCATCGCTTCCAGGTGTGTCTGATCCGAGAAGGAGACAACGCAAATACAAAGAGAAGTAGCTAGTGCTGTCTTCCAACAAGCTAAATTATTGTTGGGAAGACCGCCAAAAGTATTTCGAAGGGAATTATATAAGGTGCAATTGATGTGTAGATAGACTTGGTATCACTGCCCTTGTGTAGCTAAGAAAATTTAGGAAATGCTTATGAGCGCATATATTGATCGGCGATATGCCCGTTGGGGCCACGAGGTATGTGTCGTGTGAATGTAGATTAAACTAGTGGTTGTCTGTACGTCGTAGGTATAGGACGTGTGATCATAAACTGGGCAGTCCTAACAAACGTCACGGTTGATAGCATTAGTAATGATAGTAGGGTAGGCACACAGGAGCCGGGATAACCCATGTGATCAAGGGATAGCGTAGGCATGGGGAGAGTGGAGAAGGAGACTTGAGACTGTTAAAACATTGGGGTAATCAGTGATCATCTGTTCGAGTAGACTTGTACTACCCGTGAGCTGTGATTCCTGTATGAGTCGATCTGATGTTGTTGTAACCCTGATACTAGCGACGGATTCGTCACAGTTCTTTAGATGGGACCACTCGTGAGTTCGTTAAACTTTACAGCTCTCACGCAGCGGCCACCGCTGTGTGATCTCAAACAGTGCGATAGAGAGTTAACTGGCATATAAATAAATTATTGAAATCCTTGAGCTTGACACCTGCGTAACAGAAGTAATTCAACTTTAAGTCCTAATGAAAAGCCCTTTTAAGCCCATCTGTAGGGATGTGATGGCCTTGCTATACTGCGCGATGGTCTTTTAGCATCTATTACACCCTTTGGTCCTACCGTCAAATACTCTCATACACGCCTTGCCAGAAAGCCAACCGGCCTGCTCAACTCCAGGGCTCGTGACTCTCGGACCGGCGGCGTATGCGGATGGGCCCCGTCGCAGGGCCGAGCAGTCAGCTGTCAGTAAGGGTGCTCCCTGAGGCCGCAGCGCGCGCTCGCAGCTGCGCACACATTACGGTTCCCACAGTATAGCTGAGACGCACAACCAAGTGGTAGCAGCCAGAGGCAGGAAGCCATTGCGATAAGACCCGCGAGGGCAAGAAGCCATTTTTCACGGCATCATGACTGGTGTCTCGTTGCGGGCCCTGGTGACACAGCAAACACAGCTGGAGACAGGCTAGAGGAGATCAGGTTAGAGGTGGCGGCGGCCACGGGGAAACGTGGTTATCCTGGACGAATGTCCTCAGGTATTGTAGTGGGACTGTATAGTTACACAGCTCTGACCTTGAGCGCTGGGGTAGATGGACGAACTGCTGCGGCCGTGTGTTGACAGTGGGTAGGTTGTTTTGGGACCGTGAACGGCTCTCTACAGCGTTTGGGTTGCTGCATGAGCTACGAGCGTAACCGGCGAGTTGATCGGGGGTTGTATGAGCGATGTGTCGGATTGCCGGACCATGTACGGAGGCCCGTGATGAGAAGTGACAGAGAGTCCCCGAAACTGCCTTCACACCTTTGATGGTTACATAACCACCCCTTGGCCCTCTCTTCCGACAGCTTCCTCCGCGTGTTTCGGTTTCGCCGGCGCGGTCCACGGGTGCTGCATGTTTTAGCCGTTTTTTTGTGAAAACTTGTGCTAGAGTTTTGCTGTCCTGATATTGTAGAGTACTCTTATTTACTTTAGATGTCACACGCAGTGTGTTATGATGTCACTCTACGGCTCTGAACACTTGAAAAATTTAAGGTTGTACCTTGCACACACTGTTTGTTTTTTGATTTGTGTGTAGCCCCGCAACACGACACACAAGAAGGACCCAGGAAGGGCTGCAGGGCAGGGATGGTAGTTCGGACACAGGCGCAAACGGGGACCAAAGGAAGTACAGTCCTTAATGCATTGAATGTTATATTTCAGTTTAGTACAGAAATAAATATTTGATATTTAAAACAAAATTGAAGTAATTTTTTATTAGTAGAAGAAAATATAACATGAATCTCGTTATCTATCTAGCTAAATTTTAGATTATTCGCTTAAATATTGTACATGAATGCATATTATTATTATTATTTAAATTTTGGTTTTAAATAAAGTCCCCTTTTTAAGGACCCCTCATATTAAATAAATGGTTACATGTGTTGATTTATCGGCTTTATAGAAAAGCTTCAAAAGTATTCTATTTAAGAAATCACATCAAATTTGAAGTCCTCAAATGAATGTTTGTGTTGTGTGTGCTTTTGTTAATTTGTACTGTACCCCATGTCACACCCTTGGCTTTGTGTTAATGGAGCTGTCTTACCTATAGTAGGTTATTTGTTGAGATCGATTCAGGCAAGGGGGTCCACAGACCTTGGATGAGTCCTGACTGCAGTGCAGTTGTTAATATTTTATTAACTGTGCCCTGATTAGATAAGAACAATGACTGAGTGAAATATGTTCCTCTGTTCTGTCATTGGCCGGTCACCTCCTCTCCTCTGTTTTTAACTAAACACCCTCAGTGGCCGAGGAAACACATAACAGTTGTTTAAAGTCTATGAAATGTGTCATTGTCTAGCAATGTAGTTATACATTAAGATCTTCAAAAAAGAAAGATGGTTTATTTTTCTTGTTTGTGTTGTTTTGAAGAGACTCAGTTACGTCTTGTTACGTCTGTTGTAAAAGTGTTTTTCATTAAGCAGGGCTGTGAACTCTCAATAGAAGGTGGCTGAGATCTCTGAAGGTAAACCACCATGATGCGGATGGTCCCTTTGATCGCACAAAAAGCACATTACAGCCAAGTCCGCTCCAGCAGAGAGCAGATGGCCATACAATTTTTCGTTTTATTTTTACAGCCTTTTTTTTTACTTAAACGTGCCTTGAAGATTTATAAGTCCTTTTATCACAGTCATTTAGGAGGCAGAGCACGCTGATTAGAAACATTCAGCATGCAACAACAAGAAGAGAAATGTTTCATAAATGCTTATCAGAATCACTCATCTTGTCTGTAATTCCCTTCACGCTCAAACCCCTTCCCTGTTTCGAATTCTGAGTCTTGACAAAGCAAAGACCAGCAATAGACTGGCTGTGTGAATCTGATTAAGCCTGATTGTCTGGGCTTTGAACTAGGGGGAAATATATAGTGTTGCCTATAATCTGGGCCGCAGTAGTTTATTGGAGAATAATATGAGTCTTTGTTTGGTTATTTTGTGCAGGAGGTCGCGACCAGTGTGTTTAAGTGCAGTTCATGAAAGAGAAAAGCACACGTTTACAGCTGTGTTTAGTTACTGTAGCGCACACTCTCGCTGGATTATAACACGCCGCTTCCGCAGGTCTGCTCAGACGACAAGCAGCGAATGTCACACCTCCATTCAAGCGTGCCGCAAATACTCGTTAATCTTCATGTCAATCTACACAGGCGTGTGGGTCTAATTACCCCAACTTGATTAGTCACAACGTGGAAAGGAAAAAAATCACTTTAATAATTTCTGCCCTGTGCTCGCCTTGGCGCTAACTGACCACCTGGGAGTAGGGATAAGAGGGAAAATACAATTAAAACCCAAGACATTTTTCTATACAAACAATTGGGTGACTGAACAGCCTAAAAAATGGCAAGGAAGACTAGCATTATGGACATAAACCATAGCCTGACCTACTTTGCAATCTGTGTCTAGCTGTCTTTGATAACTTTTAATTTACTTCGAGAATAAGAGTGGTTTATCCTCTTACAGCAAATAGAATATGATCAGACTATCTTTTGTGATAGAACGAGACCACATCTGTGGTTTGGTTAACTACGTGTTGGAATATTATGAAGCATTATTACGCGGAATGAATAGGGTTCTTTTGGATTGGGCCCAGCGCCGGGATTGCAGCCACAATTCCATGTCCACCAGATTTCTGCACGGCAGTATTATCTGTGAAAATACCCTGTGGATTTTGTTCCTTTCTTCTCCTTGTCTGACGCCACAGCGGAATAAAATCTAATATATCATGAGTCAATGGTCTATTGTTGTACTTGCTTTCCTTTCTCAGATGCATCTGTTGTTGATAAATGTTGTGGATTGGAATCCATCACCCAGCCAGAGTTGACTGAATCTTCAGGATCACATACACACAAACATACGTTTACCGGCATCAGCGCATTTGTTGTTTGGGAAGGCGGCGCTCAACTTTTACCCTCCCCATTTAACAATAGCTGGCCATCTTAGGTCAAAGGGCAGTGCATTATGGGGCAAAAAAAGGCCAGAGTTCCTGACAAGGCAATTTGTGGTTCATTCTGTGTGGGGTTAGACCTCACAATAGCGTCCCATGGAGCGGGCCGCTTTACGGCAGAATGGCACCGTGAGGCCTAGTTAGTCTAATGAGTATTAATCAGCGCTCACTGGTGGCCTTCACACCTGACCTGCATCTACCAAATCCAATTAAGAGAGGTGAGAAGGACTATATTATGTCACAGTGGGTCTTATTTAGCTAAGATTCATATGCTAACGGGTGTGCAACATCATTACGAGGGGGTTAATATTACCTGGCCATTTATTGCATGTAGCTTCATATCTGCCTGCATCTGGCTCAGTCTTTGTTTGTTTACCCATCTGTTCCTTCAGTGCCTAGTCAGCAAAGTTAATCAGATTCTGTGTCTTTTGAAGAAAAAATAATTATCGTAGTACAAACAGGACTTGTAGTCCATTTTCATTTTTCGCAGGTTTTTAAATTGTTAGACAATATTGGATGGTCATGTTGCATTGTTCATTTGTTGTACAAAAATGTTTCTGCATGTTTTAACCATTGTTTTCTTATTAGTGGTATCATGGCAAATAAATGCAATCATAATATATGGCTAGGGTTAGAAATATAGCCGCCTTTTCTTTTAGGGTGTTGTTAAGTGAAATCTAAAGTAATACTTCTATTATGCTAATTCCCAGGAATAATTAGATTAGAGAGTCTTAGACTTGCAAAGGAATTCCAATCAATTATTGTCGGGTTCCGAAACAAAACAAAAATGAATTAGAAATGAAAACTGAGAGCAGCTTAGCAGCCTTTTTTTTCTTATTATATCGTAAATAAGATAGGCTCAAAAGAACAGGAGTTTAACTGACATCCTGGGAGGAGGTTATTAAATTCTAATTATAACTATGTTCCTCCGGTGAAAACGGAGAAGCTGAAAATTCTCATTACGGCGAAAAATGAAAAGGCCTCAGTTTTACTGTTAGCAGATTAAGGATCAGACGCAGAAACCTTGGCAAGCCAGTCATTGTATCTGTAGTGAAATTAAACAGTTGACTCAGGATTATAGCATGTGGCCAAATGTACATCTGGCGTCTTTCTGAAGACATAGAATTATAGTTAAGCTTAATATGCATTGACTGAAGAAAGTTTTTCTAAAGTTTTTTGTTTTGCTTAAGTAGTTTTGGTTTTTTAGTAGCATTCACAAGTCCTTGAGCACAACTGACTGACCAGACACAAGCAGAATGTCACCAAGAGTAGAATAAACTCAGTAATGCAGTAAGCCTTTAACATTAACTGAATTATTCATTTGTGCTTGCAAATGAGCAACATTGTTTATTATGAAATTATTTGTTCAGACAATTCTGTTAGGCTATATAAGTTTGGGGTCAATAAGATTTTATAAGTTTTTGAAAGAAGTCTCTTATGCTCCCAAGGCTGGCTTTATTGATTAAATTAAGGAACCAACTTTAGTAGAATGTCATTTATTCCTGTGATGGCAAAATTTCAGCAGCCATTACTGCAGTCTTCAATGTCACATGATTCTTCAGAAATCATTCTAATATGCTGATTTGGTGCTCAAGAAACATTTCTTAGTGTGGCAAAGAGTTAAGAACGATTATATAAAGACACACACATACAGCATATATTTTTGGAAATATTTACATGTATTTACATGTATATATATAATTTATATTATATATAAATACATTTAATATACATAGAAACCCATTTTTCTATATATACCATGCGGGTGTGTGTGTATTTATATATAAATATACACAGTACACACTCATAGATTATGTAAACAAAAACTTTTATTTTGGATGCAATTAATTTCTTGACATAGCACAGGTTTGAAAACAGAGGTTTTTTTATATTTTGGTGGAAACTGTGATGCATTTGTTTCCAGGTTTCTTGCATGGAATAGAAAGTTCAAAAGACCAGCATGTATTTGAAATCAAATCTTTGGAACATGTAGAATGTTTGTAATGCAATACTTTAGAATAAGATTTCAGATCTTGGCCTGAATAAAAGTATAAATTTTTTTCAAAACCCAAAAACATCGCGAGTCCTGTATATTGCTATAGAACAAGTATTGGTTATTTCATACTGTAGATTAAAAGCCACTATTCATACAGAACTCACGTCCATGAAGCTAGGTTGTTGTGGATGTTTGCCAAGGCATTGCTATGCAGTTGCTTAGGTCTTCTTAGTGCTTGTCAGGATGTTATGTGGTTGCTAATGAATCATGAGGGGTTGTTTAATGTCTTTCTGTTTGGTCGCAAAGAGGTTCTGAGTGTTTGTAGTGTATTGCTATGCAGCTGAATAGTTAATATACCAGTGATAGTTAATTTCCCATCCTTACTACAAGCTTTCACAAAACATCTCCTTAGACCTAACCTTATACCAGAGACTTAAAACCCCAAAGACTGATGTGGAAATGCAAGCTTTTGATAATTTTAGAGCACATGGAAGGCTTCCCAGGTAAAATGAAAGAGATAAAAGAGTCAAGAAAACTCAGATGCACACAATTACAGAGACATGCTTAGCTACTATGTTGGTTTGTTTTGAAGCTTTGAGCATATTTGTTGGCAAGATCAATAGGGGACCTCCTGGTAAACCTCATCAGACATCAGTGAAGTGGGAAATGAGAGAATGAAAAAATAGAAACAGGAAATGAGGGGCTGCTACATATCAGCAGATCCCTGACATGGGAAGACTGAGCAGTTAATCCATGCACACACCCTACTGTTGACATTATCCCCATTAGAATATGCAAACATCAGACACAGGAAGAGGTCTTTCTCTGTCCAACCAACGATTAAATTTGAATAAAGTGCGAACTATTAAAGTTGATTAAAGTATTAAACCCTTCCATTTAACCCTCTCACACAGCCTTGCAGGGTGTTCACTCTCGTCTATTGAGTTTTGTTAATTTGAGGAGCGGCAGGCAAAATTGATCCCTGACCGGCAGTAAGGGAAGTTTTACTGGCTCTCAGCGCCCATCCCCCCCCCATGCTCAAAGCCACTTAATAAGCTCTCGCGGTTCACACGCCGCTTGAAACGTTAGAGCGTGAGCAGGCCATTAAACACAAACAAACGATCTCCGGTACATCCGCACAATCAGCCCTTTCCACCAGCCAACCCTTCTGACACCCCCACACGCCCTGCAAGCCAAACACTAAGCAATATCTACACAATAGTCAGTACCACTGCTTGTAAACCACCCCCCCCCCCCCCCCCCCCCGCCAACTCTACGGACACTATAATTCACCCCCCATACCCCGCCCACGGCCTCATTACTGTTCATAGATGTCCTTTTACAGGCATATGACCTGTAGATTGGCTCTTCGCCCCTACAAAAAAGTAAATCAGCCTAAGAATGCCCCCCTCAGCTTTTCGCCAATTAGTAGTGCTTGCTACTATTGCTCATTGTGTGGATTAGGGGTTTGAACCAAACTCTAAGTATTATGCTTAGGCAGGTAACTGGTTCACTCAACGCTCCTGTGCTGGTACGTTCCATGGCTCAACTTGCAGCGGCTTCTCTGAGAGCTGATGTCTGTGCATATGACCTTGCCCCCTTCTAAACGATTTCTAGACTGACGATTTCCTGGTTGGACAATAAAATGAGACCAAAAAACAACTGCACCACATCGAAGCCTATCTCAGGAAACGACGCTTTATTCTCCCTCTTATACTCCCTACCTGTTTGACTTGGGCAAGTAAAGGCCAGTTCACACTGCACCGACAAATGCTGAAAAATGCAGACCATTACCAGATTATAGTACAATACAGTCAATTGTAATTCTAACTAAAAGTGACGATGGCATTGTTTTTTCATGTTTAAAGGTCCTTGCGCACTAAGTCTGAAATTTTCGTATGCGTTTCTTCCCCCCCGTATTCGTCATCCTTTCCTATTAAAATGATTGCTACGGATGCGAAAATGCAGGAAATCGAAACTAGTCCGATTTTTTTTTTTTTTATGATGGATGATAGTTTTGGAGGCAGTTTGTAAACGAGGTTGACACAACGTGAGGTCGTATTTATATTTTTTTAAGGTGCGGAACATTTTTGCGCGGGGACTATCCCTCAGATCTCTGTTGGAAGGACCGTATAGTTTAAAGCAATGTTGCCTTTAAAGCACCCCGTCGATGGCATCGTGTTATATAAATAAATGTGACATGACTGGAGTGCTGATTGCAGAGCTGGTGCCACAAACCATCCAAATCTTTCGATCACGAGCTTTCTTAAACAACGGCTGTTTTCCACCCGCTGTATGTTTGCTGTGAGTTTTTGTTATTGAGAGGAAACACCGCATGCAGAAGCAAGTATGTATATATTCATTGCATCAATGCCGCTCTCAGTAAAACACAGCTTTGTGGGTCTTTGACCCTTCAGAAGAGAACGATAAGGTTTTGCGAAACTTTCTTACATCTACTGTTGGATTCCTAGTTTGCACTTTTTATAGCCTGGTCCTTCTATGGATGATGTGGAGGGATGAATTGCAGTCTTGCGTCCTTACCAGCGCCCTCAGGGTCACATGCGCTATTTGCCGGCATTCATTAGATTACTACTGCGCCCTCACACCACCCACCATTCGCCACCCAAACCCTCTGCTCTCCTCGTTTATAGCTTACCTCGCCATCGCCTACCTGTGCCAGCACTCTCAAAAAAACAGCTTACGCATACATATTCCCTCGCCTGGCTAACCATACAAACATCCAGTGGACATTAGCCAACCTGCTTATTATTGCACGATGCTTTCATTGTGGAGGTGCGGTCTGCCGGCGCAGGCCCTGACTTTCTATTTGGTCGTCATAATGTAACGTAGGTTGTTCTGCATTGTGTTCATGTTGAAGGTGTGTCCTTACCCCGTGAACCTGTCTTGCTGGCTCCACAACCTTGTCTAGGATTTGCATGGACTGGTTCCTTGGTCTAGCCCGATACGTCCTTATCGCCCACGGGCGGCGCTGCGGGATTGCTCACCGACGTGCCAGGGGAGGGACCATGTCCCGGATCCCGACCATTCCACGCCTTTTACGTCAGCTGTGCGCTGGGCCGGGACTTCCCGGCAGTACATTAGGTGTTTTTACAGGACAATTCTGTACTTCTCGACGCTGTCACCCAACAGAGCAGCCCAGATTAGCCCTTCCAGTCAGACGATTTCCTTGTGCTTCTGGCCGCGCTCCCCCCCTCGCTCGCCGTGTGATGGGCCCGCGGGCCATCCTCCCCTGTCTATGACTGTTCCCAGCTTGAACCCATGGACCCCCCCCCTCTCTAAACCCTATGGCTGCTCCTGGCCCTGCCAGATCGCTGAATCTCTTCCCCATCGCTGTATTATGTAACAGGCCTGCGGCTCGTGTCTGTCTGGCCACAGTATTGTATCTCCGGTTCTTTCCAGTGACCCTGACTGGCCGGGGTTGGATTCCGCATGCCGCCCTGGCTGTTAACGCATCCCGATCTGCATACCCAACACCGCTCACGGCCCCGTCCTTAGTTTGAGCGTGACACTACGGACATTGAGTCACAGATATTCGTCGAAATACGATTCTTCACGGCCTGATAGATTGTGTAAACCAATCTTAATTACGCGTGTGATTATTAATCCGTCACGTCTCTGGTCCAATGATATTGTTGCACCCTTCGACCTAGGCGGCTTTTCCTGCCCCTGTGAGTACCTCAAACTCCATCCGCCAGGGGGCACGCGCTGACATTGAGCAAGCCCTCGTGTTAGTGTACCGACTCCCCCACCCAACAACTTAATTTTTTTAAATGCTGTCCAGTTTGGCTTATGTAACTTGCGATTTTAAGAATGACTTTTCCACTCGAAAACATGTAGCTGCCTATAGCCCGTCTACACCTTGTTTTTTTCGGATATTCCATGATTTAAACCACAAAAATCAGACAACTTCTTGTTTGCGACATTCTGTTGTAAGTCGACCCCAGAATGCACCCTACAAAAAAAAACAAAACTTTTACCAATGGCCGGGCCTCCTCGGTTTAGTGTTAAATGGTTCGGCCTCTTTGACCTGTTCGGCGCCCATCCGACATCTCCTCTCCCATAAGTGTGTGCTTTATGATTATCCGGACATAATGGCTGCCCCCCCACCCAGGATAATCTGAAAGACTTTAGCCCGTGTCTGACTGCACTTTATTATCCCCTTCTACAGCCTCTCAAGCCGCTATGACGCAGCTGTATTATCCTAATGCGGCGTATTAGTGGAAGTTTGCACAAAGGACCCATGCGACAGGCGAGAACACCACATACCACAGTACTGATCATTCTCTCCCGGTGATGTGCTCTGTGACGTTATTTTGTCGCAGTGGGAGAATCTGCGTCTGAACTTGAACGTTTTATGCGCTTTACTGCATCGATGTTGTTAAACGCACAGACCGCTGATACTTTCCTGTATGTTCCGGGGAGGACAGCACTTCATTCATTTTATGCGTGCCGACTGACATGGTGAGACCGATTTCTTGCCACACACTGGTCTGTCTGACCAGAATCTTATCATGACTCAAAAATGGCCAATTTTTATTATTAGTAATATTTCGCACCCTACCGTGATACTAGAATCTCAAGATATATTCATATCCTCTACTCTTCATTCAACCCAGAATGCTTATATAGCACATACCATGATATATGTCAAATGTGACAAATGACAACCGTATATGTATATAACATCAAGGTTACAAATTCTATATTTAACGGCTTCCCCCCTCCCTGCCTCATTGTTGCCGTGTAAGTCTTCATTAAGTCAGGTGTAAGATAAAGTAACTAAATCACTACTTATCTTGTAGCGTAAGGGTTAGGATTAGGGTTTGGTTTCGGGACTACATGAATGTAATTATGCCATGGAACAAGACTTTTATAGTGCGCGGAACAAACATCTTCAGTAAATTATAGTTTGGTTTGCAGAGATCAAAGTTTGATCTAGCTCAGGACTGTTTTGATTATCATAACCCTATAAGATATTTTAAGAGAGATTATGTTGTGAATAAAATAGTTTATCCAAAAATAAAACGTCTTATCACTTTACCTTTATTTTGTTTCTTATCCATATGATTTACAAAAAGAGATTTTAGGCAGAATGACGTGTCATTCAGCTACTTTTTCATATAGCTAATTAAATTGTGAATAAGAGAGCTTCTCTGCCATCTCATTTTTTGTGCCAAATATATTTATTTGTATAAATTAATTGTATAACTGTAATTACATAATATGACTTTCAAAAGCTGAAGTGATTACCTTGTTAAAAATATCATTGCCCTCCTAACTCTATTTTAAGTAATTGCCCACAAGCTGACATATCATACATGCTCTACTGAGTAACCAAGACGAAATAATCGAGATCTCAGTCGCATTAATCGCCTTCTATAACCAGTTAGATCTAATCGATATCCAATAATCCCGTTTCTGTCCCTGCAGCCTAGTGGCCAGACCCACTATCTATTTGCCAATGTAAAGATTGTTTTTCAGCCCTTGAAATTTTACCTGAGAAGATCAGTGTTGGCAGCAGCTGGCCCATGTGTCCCATGTCAGGGGAAGAGGTCGCTACTTGCTAGACTGTAGTCCGGCACCCTGATGAGCATTTAGGGCTATCCAGGATGCTCTGGAGTCCTGTGGGATGGACCAGACTTAATTTTTATTAAACTTTTATTAGTGCCAAATTCAGAGACACTAGCTTGTAACTCCTTTAAGTAAATGTTTTAAATTTTTTACGTCATATTATTCTGGATTCGAATTGGCCCATCCTTTAAGTGCCTGTCTCTCAGCTTTCTACATCTGATCACTTCAGGATAAGTGAACTGTCACAAAAAGTGACAGTCCCTGATGGGAGGTCATTCTCAACTTGTCAGCGGACACCAGACAGTGTCTTTTTTGGCAGACGGCAACCCTCTGTTTTTTGGGGACGACTTTTTTTCTCATTTAGAATGCATAGCTACCGGGAGATGTGCCGACTGTTCTGCACGTTAAGCTCCTCTCACCAGAATTTACGCCCGTGCATGATCCTCCCCAAACAACCAAAAAAACTCCGCTCCAAGGGAGTCTTCACACACGGACTATTTTCAGCCCTCCACACCACCCGTGGGTCCACCCAGTGCCACCTGCCCGATCTGCTTTCCGCCAATTATAGAACTTATACAACAAACCATACCTGGGAAGGATCATGCACCTCGCAACCAAACCCTAGGAACGGCCCACCAGAGATCCCATTAATTGGCCCCCCCCCCCCCCCCCCCCCCCCCACGCACCCTTTCAGTGTTTTCCGTTGAAAACAAAAAAAAGCCACGAAACCTTTTCCCTCGCCGAATCAAATGAACCTGTGATCCTGCACACCAACTACCAAAGCTCTGATATGCTATTTTTCCCTTTGGGTTGTTTATTGTTTACTGTGTATTTGCATGGCTGTTTTGTCAGGATCATTGGTTTCAGGCCTTGAACTTCAAGAGCGTGCAGTGATTTTCGATATTTTCTTCTAGCCTCCATTGTAGAAAAAATAAAATGATCCAGCATGTTATTGAAACCAATAATTCGCCCAAAATGAAAATAATTTTTATGTACTCATCTTTTTATTTACTCTTTTGTTTTTACAAACCCATATGATTTTCTGTAGAACACAAAAGTGTGAATGTAAAAGTAAATGAGGATGGGGGCTGTCAAGCTTCAAAAAGGAAGCTAAAAGAAAGTGTCATTAAAAGAAGAACAGACTGAAATGTAAGTTGAAATTTAAGAAATGCTACTTATAATCTTCCAATCTAGTGAGGTGTTGCTGTTTGACTAGATCACTGACCGAGTTTACCTCTAGAATCAGATGAGTCTGGTTTGTGAACAAATCATTCAGACTGTTTGTGTGAACTGAATCAACTGATTCATTGAAAAGATCCATTTTAGATGAATGATTCAATCACAAAATCAGATATCTTGAATACGTATGAATATATTCAGGAAAGCTAAGGCTGATGTCAAGATTTTCAACTTAAATTGTGTTCGGTTTCTTTCACAAACCTACCCTATAGCTTCAGAAGACCTGTCCATAAATTGTGGACCATGATTCTATGGTGCTTTTTTTGTCATTTTGTAGTAGCCAAGATATTTTTTAGAAAATCACATTGTGTTCCAAAGAAGAAAGAAAGTCATACAGGTTTGGAATGACATGAAGATGAGTAAATGATGACAGAATTTTCATGATTGGGTGAGCTATTCCTTTAATTGATGTACTCAATGGCACTCTGTTTACGCAGGTGCCTCTTCTTCCCTTGTTTCTCCTCTTCAACGTCTCTCTCGCTCGCTCATTCTCTCTCTCTCTCTCTCCCTCTCTTTGGTGAATAATGAACAAACCCTTTGAAAGCAGATGTTGCCTCTTCATCAGCCTCTTCAGAGAGACCCTCTTGAAAAAAATTAGTTTGTTTAAAAAAGAGATAGAAGAGCAGCATCAAAGTGCCGACTGACTGATGTTAAAAATGGCCAAACCGTGGCGGTGTGACAGAAACAATACCTCTGGCACATCTCTGGCTAAGCACCATGAACGATAATGATATTAGACATGGCCCAATGAAAATCTCCAACCTGACCCTTGAGAAACCCTCTTCATGTGCCTTTTTTGGACTGCTTCTACTCGGTCGCCATGTTGATGAAACAGTTGTAGGAAATAAAATGATTCAGTTGGTTATTTAAATGGATAGTTCGCTTAATAATGAAGCTTCTGTCATTATTTAATCTCAATTTCATGGTGCTTTTGCATGTTTTGAAGCATGTAAGCACCGGTTCCTATTCATTGGCATTGTATGACAAAGATTTTAGGTATTCTACTCCTATCTGTTTTAATTTCTTCATGGACTATTCATGTTACCGAACATCTCATGATGATGTGGTAACATGAATAGTCAAGCGGTCAATAATTAAGCCAGGGAAGAAGGAAGGCTGGGCTAAGAGGCTAGTCTTTTATAGTAGAAACAGAAAATCCATAAAATAAATGATTCCACCATCCTCAAGCGGTCAGCTCATGATTTTCATGGAAATGCAGCTTCAAAGAAACTTGTGCATATTAGCATGCATCAGCTCTTGTAAATCAAGAAGGCTTTGGCCTTTGGATCTAATGAGAACATATTGAAGTATTTTAGTGGAAAACATGTCAGATCGCATATCTTTTATCCAATCAATACTTTGCAGATTGAATCAAAAGGATATGGGATAAAACTTGCAACAGCTTGTGCTCTAAACGAACAAGAAATCAATAATAAAAGAATGTCTACAGATATCTACTATTTTCTGTTTTGCATTCACAGCCAGCTCATCAGCAGATAGTTTTTCGAACATGTACTTTTACAAACCCATATTTTTAGTGGTCACTTGAAAAAGTCAGATTTCACATTCACAATTATGAGTTTCCTTGGCCAGAACTGTTGCTGAATGGTTGAGTGTCTTACTACAAAGTCATCAAATAGTAGACCATCATTGTTGAAAACTGGCAAAGTGATACTCAACCTCTCTTTTTTCCAATCTGACTCTTTACAGGGAACCTAACTCTCCATGAAAGATTGAAGACATGAAAGACATTCTGAAAACATCCGAGTAGGGAGGATAGAATGAGTTTAGCTTTGGTTTGGTTTGTTTATTTATATACCACAATACAGCAACAGTCGTTGACAATTGTGCTGTACAAGAAATTATAAAATCAGATTAATAAAATCAGATTAATAAAATCAGATTAATAAAATCAAAACAATAAAACAACATAAAAGTCAAATAGTACAGGAGGTAGTACATACAGAGGACAACAGAGACATGCTCAGGACGACTCCGATGTTAAAAGCCTTTTCTAAAAGGTGAGTTTTAAGTTTTACTTTAAACAGAGATTCTGAAGAGATTATCCTAATAGATAAAGGTACGCTATTCCACAGTTTGGGGCCGACTATGGCAAAAGCTTTCCACCTAAATAAGAAAAGCAAGCTTCCTGACAGCAGCTCACTCATTGGTGGTGCATGTCTTCTCAACAGAGGACACAATATGAGCAGTTGCATTCCCTGCAGCGGCTGACCCCCTGACGTTTCTGCTATGTTGCACATGTTGGCGATGTTAAAGTTGGTGGTGTGTATTCCCATGGCAGGATGAGAGTTTTTGAAGTCATTTTACACCTATGGATTCAACACTTCGGCCCGGTCTGCAAGATGATTGAACATAATCAAAAATGAAATACAGAGTTATACTACTTTCTAAATATCTTGAGCCACTTTTGCTTGGTTGATCGCAGGTGCTTCTTGTGTTATTTTTAATGAACCCCCTTTTTTTTTCTTAATACAGGACGTGACCTCCCTAAAGCATCTTCTTGAATAATTCTGCTTGACTAGAGCGTATTAATCACGTTAAATGTTCCAACCGGGTCATTTGTCAGGGGGTTAATCAGGGCGGTATTTGTCAACCTCTGACTCCAAGGTCAGGTGGAACCCCAGGCCCAATGATAGTTGTTATTGCATACGGATGATAAAAAGAAAAGTACTTGGCCAAAAAAAAAAAACCTTTAAATCATCAGGTTATTGCCACCTGAATCATCAAATTTTAAATCTGAAAATGAAAATCATTACAATTATTTTTAAATACATAAAAGGAGGGCTTATTGAACAAAATGACTGATTGTCAGTTTCTTCTTGTTTTTTCTACATTATTTTTCTAAGTAATATCTAAGTAATAACAATTCTTCTTAATGTATTGCTCATAATTCTTGTCAACACAGAAAAATCATATTTTGACTTAAAAGACAATTTAATATTGGTAAAACAGTCAATGTATTTGCTACAGGGTTTTGTCCATTTTTTTATATGATCATTTTCCTAAATAATATGCAAAAATCATTTTATTAATTATGCTGCTATAGTGTTACTTATTATAATTTTTTAAATAATATTATGAGTTACTGATTTAGCTTTTTTTAGCTTTATTTTTATATTTTTAGTTTTCATTTTAAGTTTAGTTGGTTTTGGTAATTTGTTTATGCGCTTTCCCTCCATCAAGTGGTTTCTGAATTTTAACACAAAAAAAAAAATAAACACAATTCTCCCGTAATATTAAATTTGGCGTTTAGTTTAATTAGTTTTAGAAAGTTGGGGTACTGCACTGATTTATTGCAGTTACGAAGGGATTATCTCTACCGTTATCTAAAAACTAATATTTTATGTCAGTCAACAAGTGTGATTTTTTTTTTAATAGTTTTACTTGACAACAACAACAACAACACTGGATAATTGTGTATAGTATATTTATTGATTTTTTAAAAAAAAAATAATGTGTGTGTGTGTATATATATATAAATAAATAAAATTTTTCTTTATATAAAACATTAAATCCAATATGTTTAATTTGACCCAAGTTAAGCAATCAAAAAAAAAACTAAAAAACACACATTTAGGTATTATTACATTGGGTTTTTTTTACTTTAGTTTTAGTAATTTGTGTACTGCAACTGATTTTATTGCAGTTACGGAAGGGATTATCTCTAAGTTATCTAAAACTAATATTTTATGTCAGTCAACAAGTGTGATTTTTTTTTTAATAGTTTTACTTGACAACAACAACAACAACACTGGATAATTGTGTATAGTATATTTATTGATTTTTTAAAAAAAAAATAATGTGTGTGTGGTATATATATATATATATATAAATTGGTCTTTATATAAACATTAAATCCATATGTTTAATTTGACCCAAGTTAAGCAATCATGTAATTTTTTTGGAGGTTCATGCAGGACGTAAAGTACATTTATCACACAGCTTGAGTACAGTATGTGTTGTGAGTGCTTTAACCTCTCTTCTCTCACCTTGAAAATTGTTACTCACTCTTGGCAAGCTAACATTGCTCACACTTTTCCCTCTATCAGTGATGATTTTCTGGTAATTGTTGGCATCTCACAGGTGTGTGTGAGCTCCCGTCTAGACACCGCCAGTGTATTAGAGATCATAAGAGGCATGACTGTCACTTACGGTGTGAGAACTGTGTAAGGCGTGTGAGTATTTGGAGGGGGGTCTGTGTTTTTGACAGGGGAATGCTGAAATAGCTTGTTTTATTACACCTCTGAGTGTAAAACCCAAGGCCGCTGGGAAAATGTTTGTGCCTTCTGTGTGAGCAAGCGTGTTTAACGAGCGAAAGGAGAGGAAACGGCCACCTTGTCATGAACGCGATGCACACACAAAACTCAGTTTCAAGTGTGAAAGTGACTCACTTAGTCAGCAGACAGGCTCTCTGTCGCTTTGTGATGTACCTTTTGTGTTTGTTCTTCCAAGAACATGACATCCTGTTATTTGGCCTGAGTATAAACTTCACTCTGCCACTCATCCCATATACCGTTTGTGATTCAGACATGAATGATTACCTCAAATTGTGTGACTTATTGAGAAGAGGTACGAAAAACACTTTTCAGCTGGATGATTTTCCCCCAACAACCACCTATCAACAAACAATGACTCGGAACACCCTAGTAACCACATAGCAACGTGGCAACCATCTAGCAACATGCTGACAACCATTCAGAACACCTCTGCTTAGCAATGTCCCAGCAACCGCTCGTAATACCCTAGTAACCACCTAGCAACGTGGGAACCATCTAGCAACATGCTGACAACCATTCAGAACACCTCTGCTTAGCAATGTCCTAGCAACCTCTCGAAACACACTAGTAGCCACCTAGCAATATAATGACCATTTAACATACCTTAGCAACTGCATACCAATGCTCTGGCAACCACCTAGCAACATACTGACAACCATTCAGAACACCTCTGCTTAGCAAGGTCCTAGCAACCATTTGGAACACCCTAGCAACATGCTGACAACCATTCAGAACACGTCTGCTTAGCAAGGTCCTAGCAACAAACTAACATAAAGATTTTAAACCCCTTAACAACTGCATGCCAGCACTCTGGCAACTACTTAGCAACATAGCAATGACAACCAACACCCTTACAACCACCAGGCATATCTTAGCAACCAACTGGCAACATGTTATCGACCATTCAGACCATCTTTACATCTGTCTTTCAACCACCCACAAAAATCTAGAACGACACCTACCCACACAACAACAGTTTAAAACACTGTAGAAACTGCATACTAATACCCTGGCAGTCACCGAGAAACATAGCAACCATTCAGAACATCGTATAAACTGCATACCAACCACCAAGAACAGACTAGCAGCATGCTTATTCAGTTATTCAGAACGCCTTAGCTTCTGCGTAGCAGCTCCCTCGCAACAACCTAGCAATATAACAACTGTGCAGAACACCTTAGCAACTGCATTCCAACACCCTAGCAACCACCTACTAATATAGCAACCATTCAGTAGATCTTAGAAGTCACCTAGCAACATGTTAACAGTCATTCAGAGCACATTTACATCTGCCAAGCCCAGCCCTGGCAACCACTCGGAACAATCTGGTAAACACCTATCAACACAACAGCAGCTTAAAACACTGTAAACAACTGCGTACCAATCACCAAGAACACCTTAGCAACGACATAGTAACATGCTTACAGTCATTCAGAACGTTTCTGCTAAGCAGGTGCATAGCAACTCCCTGGCAACCACCTAGCAATAAAACAGCTGTTTAGAACACCTTTAGCAATGGCATCCCAACACCCTAACAACCACCTCCTAACATAGCAACCATTCAGACCACCTTAGAAACCACCTAGCAACATGTTAAGAGTCATTCAGAGCACTTTAGCTTCTGCATACCGTTTCCCTGGCATCCACCCAGAACACCATTACGAACAAGCGTTCAGAACACCTTAGCAACTGCATAACCACTCCCTGGCAACCACCTAGCAATGTAGCAACCATTCAGAACAGCTTAGCAAACATCTAGCAGCATGCTAATTAGAGCCCGACCGATGTATTGTTTTGCCGATTTTATCGGCCGATGTTAGCCTGTCGCAGATATATCTTTATCGGCGAATTTGCCGCTGATATGCCACCGATATTAAACATTTTTTTACAGAACATAAAACGCAGATAAAATGATTTTTAAATGGTGTAATTACGTAGTTTGTCCAGTAGAGCACGCTCCATTGTTTGCTACTGGCGACTTGGATGAAACGCTTTAAAGCTTAAGTGTATGGAATACCATTAAAACTTTGAACGCCCGTATTTCGTAACGGCGTGGCGGATCTACACCAAATTCGGGGGATCCTTTCAGCTCGAGGAACCCTCTCAAATCGAGTGTACGTCTCCAGGCCCCCTTTCGAATGAGACCACCCCACGTCGATAGCCCCCGTGGTCTGGGAGTTACGGGCCGACCGATCTGTCGATCCCGGGGGGCTACCGACACGTGGAGGGTGGCGTTCGAGAGGGCTCCTCGAGCTGAAGGGATCCCCCGAATTTGGTAGAGATCCAACACAGTGTTCGCGAGATAGTGACACCAGCCAACACTTTCACTTCAGTAAGGAGATCTCTTGTTCAAGCATTCAAGCATTGTCTTATTCGACAGTAAGTGCCCTGCGAAGTGAACTTCACATGATATTCCGCCATGATTCCAGATCGAAGGGAACGTACACGTTACATTCAAAGGGAATTAAAGTGGCAGGCAGATGTAAATTAAAGGGGTCATATGATGCTGCTAAAATACATGATTTTGTGTATTTGGTGTAATGAAATGGGTTTATGCGGGTTAAAGTTTAAAAAACACATTATTTTCCACATAATGTACATTATTGTTTCTCATCTATGCACCGCCTTTTTGAAACACGTCGATTTTAACAAAGCTCATCAGTCTGAAAAACGAGATGTGCTCTGATTGGCCAGCTATCCAATGCTTTGTGATTGGCCCGAAGACCTCAAGCGTGTGACGGAAATGTTAGGCCCCTCACCAAACTGTTGATGCCGTGTCCGGCCGGAGCGACGAGACAAAAACATTAAAACCCATTACAAACGAGGCATTTGTTGCATCAAGTGGGGACATTTTTACTGATTATAATGACTTATACTGTCTTTTTACGCGTTGCGTTGCATTGCATCGCGCCGCGTAAACATAAAACTCTGTCTGCATTTGTGATCAGAGAAATGACAAACTACAAACGTTACTCTACACTGCTCAAAACGCTTGTTTGAATCATCAGTGGCAAATCCTTTAAATGAAAATGTACTTACTGACTGTGAGTCAGAACGCGGCATTTAGTCTACGTGTTTTGCACTGGCAGCCAACCACTGAAATATGACATCATGCCTTTCATTTTGCCAGCTTTGATAATTCACTGTATTTCAGATTACATAACACTCTTCTTTTTATGTTCTTTCTTTCAGACGATATTAAAGTGGTCTAGTCTTAAGGATCTTATCTGTACCAGTTTAAATCTTGAGACTCTAGCGTGCCCCCCAGAGCTTGTACTCTTTCTTAGCCACAATTATCATTCTTTTAATGAAATGGCCTGGCGTTTAGCAAACATGTTATGAAAGGATAGTTTCTAATAGAACTGGGACACCTCCTCCCCCATCTCTGGAGGATCTAATTAAACTAAACTAGTTTCCAACCCGTTCTAAATGACTTCAGAAAAACCCATTCATTATGTCTGCCCTCCAGTCCTGTTAGAAATATACTCAAACATTATATTTATCAATTATATAGGTTATTAAATGGCTTAAGTGTTGTTGAGAAATATGCTGCGTCTGAACCCTCGAGAGTTGGGTTGCTTTCCGTCACATCATTAGAGTAATGCGGCTACTGGACATGAGCGTTCATGCTTAAGCCCAGAATAAATGTGCTTATGAGTCTGTTAGGCATATCAAATAATTAATCCTGATCTCAGGTTCTCCAAGGTAACATTTTCTGTAGTTTTTCCATCAAATTTGACCTGAGAGCAACAATTCGATAAACTAATCCACCTTCTCCACTCCATCTGATGAAAGTGTAAACCCATTGATCAACGGCCGACTGCAAACAGAGACTTCTCTCTGCTGCCATAGCAACAGTATAGACCTTTAACTGTGTATTTACCAAATAACACTGATGCACGCTAGCCGATTTTGTCTCGTACGGGACAAAGAAACATTATCGGCTACGTGTAAATCTGGTGTCTTTGTCTCATCGCTTTTGTTTCCTGGTGCGAACGGTAGGTGGTCTCCATCCAAATCTAGTCAATGAGAGGCGCAAACCCATTAGACCTCAGGTGTGGCTATGACTGTGCTGAATAAATCAATTTCTCTGCAGGCTTTCCTCATCGCCATACTCACCATAATTCATCCGGTCTCAAGTCCATTTGGCTAATAGCGATGGGGCAGAGATGTCCAACGAGGCCGCTGATTGGCTGTCTCTTGTCTGTGCAGGTTCATCCAAGACCTCTTAGCTGAGGACAAGGAGGTTTATATGTTCTGACAGAGACAAATGGCTCGAGAGAGAACGAGAACGATAGAGAAAGAGAGGTAGACAGTGAGAGGTGAGATAATCTTTGAGTCGGCTGAAAACGAGCCCTGCCGGACTGCCAGGTTGTGCCTCCCTGATTAGAATTGCAGATAACCCAGACAATGAGGTGAGACTGAGCTACTGGTGCTGGAGCTTTGAGTGACAGCAGGAACAGCTCTGAAGCTCCTGGCCCGGTCTGTGTGTGTGCTCGCTCTGACGGCCAATACACGCTTTCAAATAGATCGAGCAAGAGGAAACCATTTATTTGAAGCGCTGTGCATCCACTGCACCCTAACAGATGCATTTATGAGATAATCTAAAGGTAGGTTTATATCAAGTGTGTTAATGAGCAGCAACGAGCATAAAAGTAATGTGTAAAGGGTTAGTTCACCCAAAAATTCTGTCTAATTACTTTCCCTCATGTCGTTCCAAACCTGTAAGACCTTTGTTCATCTTCGGAACACAAATTAAGATATTTTTGATGGAATCTAAGAGCTCTCTGACCCCCCATAGACAGCAATGATCAACGCACAGAAACGTAGCAAGGACGTCTGTAAAATAGTCCATGTGACATCAGGGGTTCAACTGTAATTTTACAAAGCTACAAGAATACTTTTTGTGCACAAAGAAAACAATAATAACATTATTTATTCAACAATTCTTCTCCCCGAGTTACTGTCTTCTGCCATTTTAGAGAGTACCCCAGAACGTAATCAACATAATGAGCATTGTTTGCTTTCAGCATGCATGTGCTGTAGCTGAACGTAATCAGCGTTGTTTACGTTCAGTTTGTGTTCCAAAGATGAAGGTAGGTCTTACGGGTTTGGAATGACATAAGGGTGAGTAATTAATGGCAAAATGTTCATTTTTGGGTGAACTATCCCTTTAATCAACTAAAATGGATGAACGAGAGTAACGTTACAAGTAGGGTTTGGGAAACAACTGTTTTACATGGAATAACATTTCAGATATTTTCGCAACATGCATTCTTGCTGTGATATGGATGGGACATTGTACAAAAAATAAAAATACAAAATAAAATAAAATAGAATGAAATAAAATAAAATATAAACTGGCAAAATTGAATGCACTATGCAACAACGCCACAACACTGCTAATGAATAGCTGCTAATGCTTAAAATAAATGAAAAAAAAATGAAACACGGGAGCATTGTATTCTGATTCCTGAATAAATGACTGTTATGAGTCTCATGGATCTTTTTAGCAAATCAAACCATTTAGTTAATTCCCAAATGATTGACTGTTTTGAGCCAGATCTTTTTAACGAAGCAAACCATGAAACGTATCCATGGTAGTCCGTTTCCCAAATGAATGACTCCTTTGAACCAATTATTTTTAGTGAATCAAACAGACACAGGTTACAACCTACTGTCTTATGTAGTACTTAAGGCTTGTGAGACTTAAAATAAGTGTAATTATTGACTGGGTGTTCATATCACAATATGCAGTTAAATATAAACACGTATTTTATCAGTATATAAAAAAAATAAAATAATGAAATATGTGGATTGCATTTATGTGCCTGTGAAAAGGTTTTTAATTTATTGAGTTTTACATAATTTATTATCAAAATTATTTTGTAATTTGACTGGGATTGCTTTGTAGTAGTTTTTGTTCCCAAAAGTTGACTCCTCGTATAGTAAGTACTAAAATGAACATTTATGGAATCAAATAGGAACCACAATCGGAAAATTTCATCATGATTCCCATCTCAAGTATTTTATATATATTGGACTCTTGAGGTATTAGAGTAGAGTTTTTCTTTCCAGTAGCCATGGCCCAATGACAGGAAGTACAACAACCTTGGCCCTTAAAGGTGAAGTTGTCTCAGTCAGCATGTTTGTTTTAAACAAAATGTGGCCCTTCGGACGAATTCGTAGCCCCTGGAGTGACCTTCATGGTACAGCTTCCAATTGGAAGCAGTATTTCAAATGGTCAGTTCATTCTGTGAGCTCTGCTTAGAGGACAGCAGAAATGTGACTGCGGTTCGAGTCCTTGAAGGTTTCACCCAGTGCACACACATCACCAACACACACACACAATTCACAGAAAAATAGTGTCAGAATCCACCACATGTCATTTCCAACCGACATGCTGGACATGTTCTGTCTCTTAAATGAACCTCAGGGAATTCGCTGCTGAATATTCCTCCGCTATTGGGCTGACAGGAAGCACTAGAGCTGCCCTCGGTGCTCATGGGCAAATCTGGCACCGGTAAAGACAGATCTCTCCACCTCAGCCAAACCAGCTGTCTTAGTCTGCCAACTCAGTCAATCCTTGATAAGTATGGGTAGGAATGCAGCCATTTCGGAGATGAATATTGATTTATTTATTTTATATGATTTTTTCAACAGATATCAGTAAAACCTTTTTATAATAAGATGACATTCGGCTCCGTATATTAAATAAAATAAAAATCCAATATATAAAGTCAGAGGAATAACACTTGTAGATTTCATTGACAGTAGCTTCATTTCAGTCACGAGAGAGTGTTGGTATGAATATGTGCAAGATGATCCAACTAGATTATGAATGCCTCATCTGATTTCACCTCATTACCTCATTTAAATGTCATAACCTTTAACACAGCTGATTATCCCTCTCATTGAAATACTGCCACAAAGTAAAGCTTTCTCTGTGTGCTTAAAGGGCATTTAAAAGTCGTATGCGCTCAGCCCGAGAACACAAATTCTGTTCGGGCCTTTTAAATTCACACCGTGTATTTGATTTGCTGCAGGGCTGTTGGCACAATGACACATCAAAAATGAATCAAAAGAGAAAAATCTAAATTTTGGAAGCATATCGAAAGAGTTATAATTATACTTTTCTGCAGTTTCCATCCCCGTTTCTGTTTTTGGCTCAAAATATATTTACCCCACTGAGATAATTTTGTTGTTTTTTTTCCACGCTCTTCCTAATGTGCTTTCATATCAGCTTTTGGTGCTGCGAGCAATTAATTTGTTGAATTGTGATATATTGTTTTAAGATACAAGCCGTGTTAATTGGAATTCAGAGAGCGACTGACACAGGTTTTTGGGATAATAGTTGCTGTTTCTCTTCGGTCACTCTTCAGTGGCGCTTGTACACTAAAGGCGGTTTTATAACAGGAAGTCCTGCATGAATGTTTGTGCTGAGAGGGAGAGGGTAAAGAAAAAGTGATGAGTCAGGCGTGGAGGAACACGACTGAATGAGAAGGCGACCAAGCGTGCTGGCCATTATGTGTATCCTTCCTGTCAATCATAAGCCAGACTGACAGCTCACACAATTGCTTTAACAGATGATCTTCAGGGAGAAGACCCTCAGCCTTTCTGAATTGATCATGACATCAAAAACATTTCTTTGGATGTGCAAAATTTATTTGATTCCCACTCGACACAGTTGTTTTATTTTTACTTAACTCTTTGAAGCATGTACTACTTTAAATGGTCTAAATAGAGTTTCCAATATTTGGTGTGAAATAGTCCTGCAAGTATTGGAGCTCGTCGCTCCCCCTTCCCCCATAGAAAAATGATGGTGTTAATTAAGAAGACCAGCAGGAACAGACTGGGATCAAGATGGTATAAGTATTAAAGGCCTGCTCGTGCTAATGCGCTGCACTTTAGCCGTGGGCTCAGGATGGCAGAACCCTGGAAACCCACAATCTTGCCTCCATAGACGTCTGTAATTTATATCCAGTGTTGGGGAAAGTTACTTTTGAAAGTAATGCATTACAATATTGCATTACTCCCTAAAAAAGTAACTAATTACGTTACTTAGTTATTTTTTATGGAAAGTAATGTGTTATATTACTTTTGCGTTACTTTTTAAATATAAGCAGGGCTTGATTGTTTGCTTTTAAAAAAAATAAAAGTTATATTTTTGGCAAATAAAAAAGCCTTTTCACACCAAAAGTGAAAAGAATACCCATTCAGCTGAAAGCAAAAGAAAATTAACGTCTATAGAGTAGAACGCAGGAGAAGAAACACTCTTCAGCAATAAAAAAAAAAAGAAACAAATGTTATGTTTATCTAAAGCCATTTTTGCTTATTCATTTGGTTGAACTGGATCATCAAAGGTCAGCAGCAAAGACATTGGTTAATAAAATGGGATTAGATACATTTGTGTTATTTAACATATTTAATTATTACATGTTTGAGTCATATTCTGAGTTTGCATTTCACTGTTTTAAATAATTTTGATGAATACTAAATCTGTTTTTTGTGAGTGGGATGAATTAATGCACATTCACATTTAGTCTAGAACTACAGTAGCATCATGTTCACACAGCGCACACAATTCCTCTGCACTTCCGATTTCTCCCAATATGGGGACAGGAGACTTGTCAGTCAATAAATGGGAAAACAAAGTAAGTGGCATTACTTTTTTGAAAAAGTAACTCAGATATTTTCTTGTAAATTAAAAAAGTATTTTTTAACTCGCATTACTTGATGAGTTACCCCCAACACTGTTTATATCAACCAGTTATTTTCCTCAAGAGTCGCAGGCAGCTCCTCGGTTTCATAAACTGCTCCTCTGTTTCATGAACGCATTTTTAAAGCACATTGCCATTTTTGTTCTTTTTTAAGATTTCACTTTTTTTGTGTTTTTTTTGTATTTTGCTTTTTGTTTTGTTTTCATGTTTTTCATGTCTGGTATTTTTGTAAATATTGTTTTGTTTTGTTTTCAAAAATGTAAATGCAAAATAACACCTGTTTGAATTGATTCACAGATTTGTTTATTTATTTATACACTATCATTCGATTTTTTTTCTTTTCTTTTTTCTCTCAAGGATTTAACAGTCTTATTCAGGAAGGATGCATGAAATCATAATTTAGACATTTATAATGTTAGAAAAGATTTCTAATTCAAATAAATGCTGTTCTTTCGAACTTTCTGTTCATCTAAGCATGAAAAGAAAAGCCCAAAAAAATAATTTATAAGTATCTACAGAAAAATAGTTTTTCTGTTTTCAGCATTGATAATAATTAAACGTAAAACGTTAAAAAAGTTCTTGAGCACCAAATCAGCTTATTAGAATGAATTCTGAAGGATCATGTGACAATGAATCACTGAAAATTCAGCTTTGCCATCACATGAATACATTAAAATAGAAAAAGGTTAATGCCAATTGTTATAATATTTCATAACTGTACTATTTTTACTGTATTTTTAATCAATTGCATCGAGCTGCGCCCAAACTTTCGAACGAAAGTGTATTTGTTCTTTGTATGACTCAAAATCTGTTTTTGTTTCAGAAGTTTTTTTGTTTTCAATAAAACAGACCATCAAATAAATAAAGTTCATCCCATTCAGAAATATTACAGTATTTGAAAGGCAAAACATCAGTCGTCATTTGGAAATTGATCAAATAGAGCAAATTCATCCCACTCAGAAATACTACAGTATTTGAATGGCAAAATATTCAGTTGTCTGTTGGAAACTATTCTGAAGAACCATTTAACTGTTTAAGATAGACATCTTCCTCTAAATGTTTATGCGACTCGTGTGACACTGGTGTTTTTGCTTCACCCTGAAGGTGCTCGGTGCTCAGGGCCGGCGCCGGTCAGCACGAGGCCAGTGATTTGTGCCGTACAGCTGGGTCTGCAGAGGGCGGGAGGAGGTGTGTAGGGGAGCGCTGGGTGTTTTAGTGGGCAGCTGCTAATGCTTAATCTCTCCCATGCTGACACCGGCTGAATTAATTGATAGTGTTCTCTGGAAGTCTGCTGGAAAGTTGTCAGGGCCCGTCAGATAAATCACTGGACAGGATTCCTCTCTGTCGTTTACTGACTCTGGCCTCGGCCACCTCTGTCTTTGTGTGTTCATGTGGCCGCTCACAAGAACAGGGGTTAGAAAGAAAGAAAAATAAAGCCCAGTCAAAAGAGTGGAGTTTTGTTTGCGTGTGTTCAGTGGATTCTTACTTGTTTTCCAACCCAGTGAGAAACTGAAATGTTATAACCAGTTGTACCGAAAGCAGTACAGTACATTGTCGGTTTCTTAATTTCCTTTTTGTGAAAGTACGAATGTAAATTTTAATCTCAGTTGAAATTTCCACTGGAAGTAAGAAAGTCAACTTAAAATGTTTATAAAGGATGGAGACAAAGGTGCATCTTCACCTATTTTTCACAATTAAGACATAAACCAATCTGAAGTTTGCATGGCTAAATGTGATTTCCTGTTTTACAAGAACATTCCTGACCCTGTATTCATTCTCTATAGTGACTGATACTTGACTAGCTAAAAACTTGGATTCTGTAGTATAATATACTTAGCCTTTACTAATTATGACCGAGAGCAGCAAAGACGATTAGGACGATAGGAAAGAAAAATAGAAGGATTACACTAATAGTAGCTAATGTATAAACAGCAGGAATGTAGATTAATTTGTGTAGTCACTACTAAAAAGGCTCTTCCAGCTCTGGCTTATGTACACATGCATTATTTCTAGGGCTCACAGTGAACACTTTGGAGAGGAATTGATATTGGAGTAGTTATTTTAAAGATGACATGAAATGGTTTGGCGAGTGCAGTTTTCTTTCCCATGCCGTTGCACTTCATTTTAAATGTGTAAAGGTTTGTTTATTAACTTTTAGCAGTATACAAGCATTTAAATCACTCTAATTCTAATAGATATGGAATAAAAATCACAAAACTTTTGGTTTTTATAGATCTGCAGAGTAGCTTACAAAACCAATTTTCATTCTAATGATTTATTTGAGCAGTTCTGCTGTTCCTTCTTAATAAAAAAGGGGAAAATAAATTCCTGCTGTATTATTCTCACAAAAATCTGATGTATGAAACATTGATTCAGTCTTAATGTTTACCACTGCAACAATGTGTTTATTTTTGGCATGGGCCTTATTGTTGTTTACACTCTCAACATCCACTGCGCTCTTAATGAGATTAACACATAAAAATCAATTAAACTTTCACTAAAAAACAGTGTTCAAACCAAAGCAAGCGTGTAACGCAAGGGTATTGTTTCACTGTCACATTTGCCTCCTAATGTTTACGCGATGTCTCGAACGATTCTAGCCCATCACAATGACATTGAATGTCAAAAGCTGTCTCATCCAATCTCCGCACAAATATTCTCTGCTAGATCAGCCTACGCAATGTTACTTCATCCTTTTTTCTTGCTGAAGTAGAGATGCCAGGCAGCAATAGCTTAACCCTGATCAATGTCAGGGTTTTTAGTTTTACAGTTCTTTTGAGCGGCTGGAATTTCAGACATCAGCCTGCTGACATAGTTCATATGCTCGGCCTGACAGGTAACATGTCTCAGGGTACAGATTCTTTGAGTCTGAGCTACTGATGTTTGCTTGTTAACCTGCATCATTTAAACCGCTGAGAAATGTCAGATGTAGGCAGTTGTGATTATTGCTTAGTTTCTCCACTATTGTTTTTAACTGCGCGAGGTAGAGTGTATGTCTGGAGGAGTATTGGTATTAATAAATTTGATAAATAAATATAGAAATATAGAAAAATAAACACTTTTTAAATATTTATACATTAATTTAATTATTTCCCTCTATATATTCATTTTTATATATGATTTATGTTATATATAAATATATATTGCATATATATTTAATAATATGTATGTATGTATGTATATATAATATATATATATATAATATATATATATATAAAAAATTTTTTGTATATTTTAATTTTTTTCATATATATATAATGTCTGTGGTGTGTGATTTTAAATTTTAAATGACACCCTTAGTCCTTCATAAATATTTTGGCTAGATTTGGAGAAAGACTATTTCAAGTAGACACTCGATCTTTGATCGAACTGCTAAAAAGTTCAGTGGGTTTTTTTTCCGTTTAGTATCTTTTCCTGCTGTCTGTTATGTATTGATTTTTATTTTCAACTCTCGGCTGCCTTGGCAACTTACATTTTCAGGCCATCACATTTTCTTTGACCTTCAAACATAGAGCTGCTCTACAGGTGCGTCTCTCGCTTGTGCTCTGGTCCAGTTACTCATTCCCCTCATTTCAGGCCCATGACCTTTTACCCAGTGCGTATGATTGCATTCTTCCGTTTTCGTTTAAGTTCATTTTATTTTGGCACAAGAGATTCAAGCTCCTTCAGTCTCACAGTGGAGTCTCTGTACGCGCTGGCTGTACACTTAGGTGAATGGCCCCACAACAGAAGCAGATGTTCATGCATTTTAATCTGAAATTGTGGCTTTTGTTTGTCTGGCTCCATCTCTCTTCATTTCCGTAATTACTGCTTCTGTAGAAAAGTCCATCTGAGCCAGGAACGCCAAGAGACAGAATGGTATTTTCTCTCCCCCTTTTCTCACTCTTTCTTTCTGATGGACATACTCAATTTCACTTTTTGCCTGTAATTACTTGGGTTTGGTGGCCAGCACTGTTGTCATTTCCCCAGAAATAACAAGTGAACAGAGGCCCTCTGTCCCAGGACTCACCTCTGACTGGCCGTCTATTTACCTTCACGGCACCGGGCTGAACTTAGGACAGAATTCACTTCACTGGTGTCCTTGTGCTGGCTGAGACACAGCTGCTTTACTGTCTCAATTGGAAGTGAAATGGAATACATTTTTTGTCACACTGCAATCTTTGACGATTTAATGTGCATTTTTATTCATTGATGGTGATACCTGACGGGGGAATGCAGAGCTTGTACTACTTGTTTTACTATTTTTTTTATTTGGTAACCACACACACACACCACAAACACACACACACACACAAACACACACCCAATACATATAATCTAATTAAACAAGTCAAGCTAGTGAACAAGTCACTAGTCATGCATTCATATGGCAGCAATAGCACAACAGCAATAATTAAACACTCGCATATATTGTCCAAGGTCTTTGAAATGACAAGACACTCTTTCCCACTTAACATGTTTTGGTGGTACATTTAAGTGGTTTTATTGTGCATATTTGTGCGTGAATGAATGTGTGAATGCCTCTGTGTTTATGTGTTGCTTTAGCTTTGCTGGAGAAGAGTAATTGCGACTGTATGGAGAGGTGCCAAAGGCAATCTGACCTGAGGGTGCAGGTGATAATGGTCATATCAGCAGAGTGTTTTCTTTGTAATAAGACACTGTATGAGAAGTCAAAGGTGAAAAATCACAGTTATATTTTTCGGAAAAAGGAGGTGCAAGTTTGTGTGTGTGTACATACATATGACTGTCTGAAGGAAATCGCAGCCCACAGTTCTTCAGCCTTGATGTTTTGTTGAGAATGTAGACCGTCTCTTGCCCTTTTTTGACAGACTCTGCTTCCTCTAGAGCCCACACCAGAAATGCAAGTCTAACAAAACAGCACAAAACATTCAGAATGACCGGCAAGTGTCAGGGCTACGGTGTCCCCAGGAATCTGGCTCCGCCGGGGTCTGGCACCGAGCCGTCCGCAGCTGTCAGAGACCTGTGCAGCAAAACGCCAGCACCAGATGAGCTTTGGTAACCTAACCTGGCCCAGGACGCTTTATGAGCCTGGGAACAATCCTGTGTTTTCTTTGAAATGCCCCTGGGTGCTAGACACTAGTGTTATTCCAGTGCTACCCCGATGACTTTATTTTTTCTTTCCTCCTTTTTTCCCAACTGTGGCCAAAACATTATAGGAAATGCATTATGATGTGTCTGCGGATCTTCTAATGGGGTTCCTGTTCCTTTTTTCTCTTTCTCAGAGTTGCTTTTAGAGGTGTTTTGGTTGTGTGTTCACAGGTCCTGCCTAATGACATTGATACTGTATGTGAGTGCACTGAAAAGCAGTTTGATCACAGCGAGAGACCGAGGACTAAAACCTTTTATGAGCTTTTTTCTTCACTGAAAGAATTTAGTCACAACAAAGACAGATCAAATGTAGTTTTCTAAAGATAGCTGGATGCTGGATGCACTATTTGGACCTTTTAAAGAATGGGCTGTGCTTATCTTACATATTTATTTGGAAATATAAGAGCACTGCGTTTCAGTGCATTTTTTGTTTTTGCACATTAAAAGTACATAGTATGGTAAATATGTGTTCACTGTAACGATGAAGACAAGAGAGAGTGAAAACAAATCGTGTTGATCTATGTTGTACTTGACCCTTTAGAGCATTTGTTTCCTGCTTTTTACTCCTCCATAATGAAATATGTCCAAAAGTGAGATCTACTCCGCCCTGTGATATCCATCATAGCAAACATGACAGTCTAAGGCCTTGTCTACACATTTGTCAGATTTTTTTAAAACCCAAACTGTTTAAAAAGCTTCAAACCGCAGACAATAAATACCCAAAGCATAAAGTATACACAATATGTTATACACAGTATTAGAGTAGGATACTCATAATGTTATTTCAGGAGGTTTTTGTTAAATGTTGATATATGTTTAAGTTAGTAAAATATTTGAATATGCTTCAAGGTTTTTGAAATAAGTCTCTGTCACCCATTGCACTTTTGATTACAAATACAGTTAAAACCGTAAATGTTTAAATATCATTACAATTTAAAACACCTATTTCTATTTTAAAATGTAATTTGTTCCTGTAATGGCAAATATGAATTTTAAACAGTCATTACTCTAGTCTTCAGTGTCACATGATCCTTCAGTCATTCAAATATGCTGATTTGCTGCTAAATAAGCATTTCTTATTATTAACAATATTCAAAACAGTTGTGCTGTTTAATATTTTTGTCTAAACTGATGTTTTCAGGATTCTTTGATAAATATAAAGTTTAAAAGATCAGCATTTATTTGAAATAGAAATATTTAGTAACATTGTAAAAGCCTACTGTCGCTTTTTCAATTGAAAATGTCTTTGCTGAATAAAAGTAAAAATTCCTTTCCAATAAAATAAAAACTTAATGACCACAGACTTTACTGCGTTATAATACATGTACGACTATACTAAAACTTACTTGTAGATAAGAGGCTAAAATGCAGACATATCCATGTAGATGAGGCCTAAGATCAAACATAAAAGACAGAACTCTTATCTGTATCTTCCCAGTTAAATCTGATATTAACATTGAGACAGGTGAGATTTTTATCATTTTCATCACTGTTTTCAAGGGAACTTGAATAATGTGGCTCTCTTTATTCCCACTGCCTGAACAGTGAGTGTAATTAGCTAATATAACAATTCGTTGGAGCTCTGAAACTAGCGACGGGTGACGAGACGTCTAATATCTGACATTTAGAGTTCTAAGGATCTCTGATTGGCACTTGATTAGGGTCTAATTCATGCCATTATCTCCTCCAGTAGAATTAGCTGGGTAGAAAATTGTGTGGTAAATCACAGGGGCTGGGAACAGGAGGGGCGGGGGGGAGCTGGGAAATAAGGCATAGAGTTGGAATCAACACTTTCAGTTACCTAATCATAAAGTTGACTTTCGGCCCAACAGAATGGCACGGGACCACCAAGTATTTGCCAACTCTTTTGGCACAGAGACGTTCCTCTCAGTGCAGTTAATTTAGGACAATTTACAGAGTTCTTCTTTCTTTCCACCTCCAGAGTTTCCGTTCCTCACCCAGCCCACCCTAACCCACCCCGGCCTGCACTTAATGGCAGCCGCTCCCCCAGGTCTGAACTCCAAACCTCAACGGGGACGGAAAATAATTAGGGAGGGAAAATTGTGCCTGACACCATTTCTGAAAAGCAGGGTATTGTAATGAAAGCAGAGCAAGGATCTTTGTGTCAGAGGGAAAAATTGAAAGGAAAAGAGTCGGAAAGAGAAAGGCCTTTGGGGGGATAGCGAGGCATTACTGTCTCGCCGCAGTGCTTGTGGGAAAACGTTGAAACTCATGCATGTGCCCAACAGGTATCTGACTTTTCTCCAGGCACCGTCTGCACTTTTGCAGGAGGAGTGATAGGATATTGAGAAGGATCTGAGAGAAGCACCTACACATTGTACAGAATTTTTTTTGCTGAAAATATCTTTAAAATGGAATCATTGTTTCATTCATTGTAGTCCGTTTTATTCGAACTACAATAACATCTGATTTTAGTCAATGGAAAATAAATAAGTATGATCGAAAATATAAAAAAACATTCTTCAGTTTACTGGTATAAATCATATTCTTTCTAGATTTCTCCTCTTCAAACATTTTTTGTGCATTTTTAGTCATAACATCTTGCATCTTGCAGTGCATTTCTCTCTTTTTTTCTGTCTTAAATTGATTGTCATCATGATGCAAATTTTTCATTTCGTCTTCATTATTGTTGACAAAATCAATGCAGAACACCTTCAAAATGAATAACTCAGCTGGCGCTGAGTCACACTTCCTACAGTCACACGCCTTGAGCGGATCGATGCAACATTAGCGGTAATGGCGGAGGAGACTTGGAATGGCCATGGTGGACAACACCAGATGCTATGCTGCATAGTCGGGGAGCGGATAAATGACAGATCCGCTGTTGAAAGGTCCAGCGGGGGCATCTTGGCTTTTGAAGAGGAGTGAAATATTACACTGGGTGACATAGTTGCAGGATTACTACAGGCTGAAAGTGCTGTTTTTAGAGCCTTGGCAACTGTCTTGAAAGCACAGGAAGCCAGGGATTGCAAATTTCTTTAATAGCCAAGCGATCAGTGTTTAGACTTTAGGGGTCTGCATGAATATGCTCTTGGTGGGTTTTATTTGATGACCCCTCTTGTGATGTCAGAGTTTGCATAATGAGCCTCAAAGCAGATGATGGCAATTTGTAGAAACTCTCAAAAACATCTTGGACTGCGCTCACCGAGTATTAATTGACATGAAGCAGCCAAATACAGAAACAAATGTGTTGCTTCAGTGTATCGGTAAGATCATTAATTGTTAGTATTGTGCCAGAAAGACGCAAATAGAACACTATATCTCTTGAAGACACGGTCTCCGCTCAAAGGTGACAATAAACACCACACTTAGCTAATGACGATCAGAGGCTGCCCTTGTAAGTTCGCTAGCGTCGCAATCAGCAGGGAATTCTCTTTAAATCCTCCCCAGATTAGAAAATAAATTTACACCCCGGCTCGCATCTGGGTCACGCTTCTGCTGCGGCTCGGCTGAGACCTGCTTTCAGTGTTGTTAATTCATTTGTCATGAACGAAAATCATCGGAGTCGCTAGGGAACGATTGGGAACAGTAAGTCCTGCATTCGGAGCCCTACACAAATTCCCCCGGTTAGACAGCCAGGGTTATTGATTCCCGCAAAGAATTACATTGTTTTGTGCCACACGTTGTTGTGTCTGACTAGAAAGTCGAGGAATCGGCTGACTGGACATGATTGCGCCCGGGATCCAGGCCCGGGCCCCTGGGCTCATTACCTGGGCTGGATGGGAGAATAGGCTCTCGGCTCTGCTTTCTCATCTCGAAAGCCATTTTTTATCGGAATTCATCTCTAAATATACCTGCGGTGGGTGAGGTGGGGGGTTAGTGAGATTACGGTATTGAGCCAGCAGACGATTTCAGTTTTAGCGCCCAAAGCGATTTCAGATTGCCTGTCTTTAGAGATGTATGAATGGCTGTGCATTTTGATACCTTCGCTTAGCAGCGAAACGGGGAGCATGGGCTGCCACTCACACTGACGCTGGCATCACCTGATATGGCATCTGTGGCACCCAGCACACTGAACTCGTCTCCAAACAAATGGAGCGAAATTAAACCTGAGCTACTATGATGCAAGGCCACAGAAATCAGCTGAAGCCTCTCAACGCATCTAACGGGATTTGCTGTCACAGTGAGCTGAACTCCCAGATTACTTCTGAAAATCATTACTCGCGTCGTACAACAATGCAATCAGTTTAATATCCTCGGGAAGTCACGTAGGCTGGTGCCAAACAGACGTTTGGTTGCGATGCATTAGAGAGCCAGCGATATGTTGCTCTGAAGCTCTTGTATTGCGGATATTTTCTAATCGGGAACTCGCTTCAGACCTTGCAGTCCAGCAGCCTCTCGCCTAGAATATTGATGAGAGTCTGAAAACACCCCTAATGTGAGTGTCGGTGTGCATGTGGGTGATGGATAATCCCATGCAGGCGGACAAAAGACGCGAGTCCAGGGACTTGAGCCCAGTGAGTAAAAGATGATGAAGAAGAGGAGGAGGAGGATTCAGCAGCAGCTGGTGAAGGCTCCAAGGCACCTGAAGACATCTCTCACCCGGCCTGGCTCTCTTCTCTCATGGGGAGAGTTCACCTAGCACCAGCTGGAGGTGATCAGAAGATACGCAAAGAACTAAATCTGCACCCTCACACTACCTTGTTTTGTTTAACTTCAGACACTTTTATGTCCCTTATCTTATTTTTTAGCTTAAGCATGAAATGTAACATATCAAACACAACACAACACACAAAACAAAACAAAACAAAACACAAAAAAACAAAACAAAAAAAAGGAAAAAAAACCAAAACAAACAAAAAAAAACAAAACAAAATACAAAAAACAAAAACAAAAAACAAAACACAAAAAACAAAACAAAACACAAAAAACTAAAACAGGACCATGAAAAAATTCTTTAAACATTTCCATCACTGTTATTTCCAAAATTGATGTAATTTTATTGTGCTTTTAATATAAAAACAGCTAGGGCACAGCAAAGTTATCATATCCTACTGTTTTTTTTAATAATGAAATATTATAAGTCTTAAAATATTATATTTTAAGATATATTTTAAAATGTAATTTATCCTGTGATGCCAAAGCAGTCATTACTCCAGTCTTTAGGGTCACATGATGCTTTAGAAATCATTCTCATGTTAATTTAACTGTTAAACAGTTGTGCTGCTTAATGTTTTTGTGGAAACCTTGATACATTTATTTTCAGATTTCTTTGTTAAATAGAAAGTTCAAAAGAACAGCATTTGTTGAAAAAATTGTGAAAATCTTCTACAATTCTTTGACACTTTTGATCAATTTAATGCGTACAATTTTTCTTGCTTACTGACCCCAAAACTTGGTAGCATGTTTATTTTACTTTGCAGTGCTTTTAGTAGCTGTTTTTTTTATTTATTGAAAACTCAGACACACACACACAGACATAGGTATAGGTTTTTAGTCTGAAGTCATCCCTGTCTATATGCAGTACATTCATCATCTACAGTGTTAATTTTGACAGCAAATTTTGATTTAGTTTTAGTCATAGTCTTTTGACTAAAATGCCATTTAGTTTTAGTTATATTTTAGTCATCTGAATTGTTTTCAGTTTTAGTCTAGTTTTAGTCTACTAAATATAAGATTTTAGTCGACTAAATCTACAGTAAATTTAGTCGGCTAAAATCTAATGAGTTTTATTACAGTGTAATGCATTTATTAAGCATTTCTCAAAAATTTCCAAACTCATTATATAGGTTTGATATTAAGGTTTTATCATGATAGACACTGATTTAACTGTTGTGACACACAAAATGCCTTTGTTAAAATTAAATAAAACCACTTCTCACAAAGAAAAAGAACATGGTCTACTTTTTAATGAAATACCAATGGTTATATAGGCTAATTATGTCAAAACGGACAATTCGACATAATTTTGTGTGTAATTCTCCGTTCATGAGACGCAAAAGAGTACTCGCGCGCTGTGAGACGCGGTTTGTGTGTACAGTGTCTGCGCTCAGAAAACCAGACCGAACCAGATTGAACGTTTTATGCGACGTGCAGCAAGTGTATTTTAGCTTATGTCCCGCCGGTTCATATGTATGCATAACCTCAGAGCCACGCAGCAGATTCGTTCTGAATGAATCTCATCCCAAATCGTCCCTCTGTAACATTTTCGTCTCGTTTTTATTCGTTGACGAAAATGTCAATAGATTTACGTAATAGTTTTTGTCATTCAAAAAGAGTTTTAGTTCGTTATCGTCGGTGAAAAAAATGTCGTTGACGACAATTATGACGAAAATTATTCGTCAACGAAATTAACACTGATCATCTAAATCTGCCATGCCTATAATCCATTTTACAGTGCTCCCTACAAAGTTGCTGATTTTACAATGCAACATGCATTTTTGCATTGTTGAAATTGATGTGTCTGCGTTAACCTTGATGGTCTCTAGAAATCTACATATTTCTACAAGAAACCACTCAACTGGGTCACTGGCCTTGTCAGTGATAAACACAAAATAAGTAAAAACACTTTTTTAGGCTGATTCGAGCACAGATGAAAGCTATCAGGCCAGTATGGTACATGCTTGGCGTGGGATTGTGAGGATACAGAATAAATCAGCATTTATGATGTTTTTCTGACCAGCCTGAGACATGCTGAGGGCAGTGATATGAGAGCTGCATACGCATCAAATAATCAGATATAGGAGAGAAGGCTTCACAAAAGCTCAAAAACATTTGATGTGTTCACCAGCAGCATCAGGTCAAATAATAATGGGCTTTGACAGGCTGTGAAGAGGTAAGGAAATCTTGATTTTGATAGTGTGCCGATTGACTTGTATCTCCTGATCTCCATCCGATCCTTGGCCTCCAGCTTCAGATTTTGCTCAACAGCTATGTACAAATAGAACTCTGACATTATTTGAGGGAGACATTATGCTAGTGCTCACCTCTAGGTCATGGTTAGTCCATGTGTATGTTGGGGTTGTTGGGAATGCATGTAAACTTGATGTTATGATGTACAAAGGTGTATTAGTGCAACATATTTCTAGGCTGGGAAATTTCCATAAACATGATAAAGCAAAAGTTAGAGATTACAAATGTATAACCCGTTATATAAAATAATATTAATGTGTTATATATGAAAAATGAAATACTGTTCATTTAAATCAACCTCGTCAGTGGGTTGCTTGAGGACTAGGATCAGTAAGCAAGTGGGATGAACCGTAACAGCATGAGCTTTGCTTTTAACTGCCCTTAATGAAAAACAAGCATTTTGCGAAGCGTTATTAATTATTACTTTTGAGTAAACACATCTTCATGCGCTTCTACAAACAGATTGACATTACCGAGGGTTTATTTCCTACGTAAATGCTTCCTTCCTGCTGAAGCCCAAACATTCACACATGCATGTTGATTACCTATTCAACATACTACAATAATTTATTGCCTTTTAACCGTGCTTGCAATCTGCAATAACATGCTCCACTTCCTATAACACTCATCTCTCAGAGGCTGTGGTGTGCTTGACCAGGCGTATTCACGAGTGGTGTGATTCACAGCCAACTGACTTTTAATGCTAATGCATAAGAGCTGTAATAATGTACTTTACATGCAGCAAAATATGCTGTTTTTACGGCAATGCTGTTTGCCGAGCAAGAGGCTTTATGCGTAATGGACTTTGTTTACATAGGCCTGCTGTATTGTAGACATTGGTTTATAAAGTGTTCAAAATTATACAATAGTTGGTTATGGTCCACGAATTTGATTAGCTGAAAGTGCTGATATATAGCAGTGTAACTTTGACTGTCAAGTCTGCGAATTAAGTATTGTCAGTCATTCTTTATGTAGGTTACATCGTAACACCAGTAGGTGGCGCCAATAGACTATTTGAGCAAGTCAATTAGCCATTCCCTGCACTGTTTTGTTCAAAACGCTAATTCATTCATGAAGAAAACACCTGTGTCATTGAATTCTTCACTGAATCGATTTCTTTAAAAATTATAATTCATTAATGTCCATCTTTATGAGTGAAGCATTGAATTGTTCACTGATTCATTCAGGAACAAAACAAGGATTGTGGCTAAAAGGGATACAGCTATGGCTGGACGTCTTGCAAAATCTTCGCTAGTTGTCTTTTTCACTGTCTGTTTAATTTTTTCCTGTCCATCCAGCGAGATTTTAAATTTCATCTCATCTTATCTTTCATCCAGCGAGATTTTGCATCACTTCCGGCCTTCTTGGCATTCTTTGGAATTATTTTCATTGACAGAACAGAAGTACTGTAAGCAATTTCTAAAATGTAAGTTTCTCAATATTAACTTCTTTTTTTATTGAGCTGTTATATAAAATGAACATTGTTGAACTTGAGTGATCCCTCCATGTGATCGATGCTGATTTCTCAGCAACTGTACTGTATGTATTAAAGAAACATACAATCTTCACATAACAGCAGCATGTAAAGAAGTACGCCTACACAACTCTGTCAACATGTCCATTGCGTTCTGATGGTGTTTGATGCGGTAATTGTCAGGCTGTCTGAGCAACCGATTCTCTCATTGCAAGCTCCGTCACTGTCTTCATCTTTTCGAACTGAGTGCTTTCTCAAAAGCCTTCAGAATCTGTATCTGTCGACTTGCTGTCGACCATTAAAGATGATTGATCATGGTGGAAAAATCTCCCCTCCAGCTGGTGTCTCCTAAAGAAAATTGTGACGAAAAAATCTGTATGTAGTTTTTGTCAACTAGGGTGGAGTTTCTGACAAGGAACAAGAGCAAGGAAAATGGGGCTTTGTTTTTTGCCAAAGCTGTTCACACTCATTTACAACATCATTGCACAATAAATGAGTGAATGGATCAGGTCGATCATGAAATTTAGCTCGAGCTCATCCTCTCTTCTGTAACAGCGGGCTGTCTGTCATCTTTATTGCCTCTCATCTGCTTGTGTCATTAGCGTACTGAGACGGATCTCCTTTATGACATGCTGTTCATCTCTGCGCAAACCAGATCAGTGGCAGCAGCTAAAACATACATTTAGGTCACATGTATCACAACCTGTTGGCTGGGGCGTTCAATCACAGGTTGTGAAGAAGGAATGATTTGTCTTCATTTTTTCAAAGTCAACATAAACACCTTTTTGAACGCATTTAATGTCAATAATGTGACATTTTATGTGAAATATTATTTAAGTAGATGTTTATGCAGAAAATAGTTTGTTCTTATCCTGAATATGTGACAGATCCCAAGTGGTTAACATTTTTGTTATGTTGTCATATGATTTGAAATACATATGATTTGACATATTATTAATGTCCATACTACCTGGAAAGTTATGTGCCAAAATTAATTAAATCCCCCTCCCCCCAAACCTAAGTATTATATACTGTATGTATGTATGTATCTATCTATCTAACTATAAAATGTAAGACCAGGCTAGATTTGATTGGTCGACTCGTGAAATGTAGACTGTGCTATAATTGGTCAAAGTGTTTTTCCAACGTCATCCTTGGTTACATTAGCAGAACAGATAATACATTTCAGATATTGAAAAAGTTATTACATTTTGATGAAATATTATGAAAACCATTTTTTTTTCCTTAAGAATGACATGTGTACATACTGTAAATGGGGTCGGTTTTCATTTCATGTTCTCTTTATAATGATCTTCTTGAGAGTAGAGTACAGGAGCTCTGCATTTGTTCGTGTATTTCTACTTACATGTTATGCAGATTTATTTATTTTTCTTATGACTGTACCTTTATGATATTTCTCTGTGATTGATAATGGGTCATGGGCTTTTAGAGGGAGGGAAACCATTTGGATTTCTGCTTCTCTGCCTACTCATGTAAGCTGTACCATCAGTCAAATGCATCCTGGGTTTACCCATGTGAAATTAAAACATCGGGAGGTGGGGACAAACAAGGGAGAGCAAAACAACACACCAAACCAAAGCTTTAAGACAAAAGACATTGATTTTATACAAATCAACAGTGGTCAGGGATATGAAGTGGTTTAGCACTTTTTTAGTATCAGTAGATAAAGGGTCATGACTCCTCCTTCCACAAGGGCTCTTTTATTTTGTTGTTGCCTATATGAATTCAGTCCTGTTTAAAAACATTAGCTTGTAAGAATAGCTCAGCACAGAATTGAAATGATAATTTCCTCATTGTGTTCCAAACCTGAATGCCTTTTTCTTCTGTGGAGCACAAAAGGAGAATTTTTAAGGAATATAATATTTTTTCCTCACTATTTTTTCCCGCTATTGGGCATAGACAGACCTTGTCACAGGCTATGAACTGTTGTTGTGCGTGACAGTTCTACTTTTGTGGTTTTGGAACAACATGATGATGAATAAATGGCAGCATTTTTATTTCAGCTGGAAAAAACCTTTAATATTGCAACAAACATTTCTGTTGTCACATCAATGTTGTTTCTCTCTTTCAGTGGATGGCTGCATACACAGAGCCGCGGGTCATCTTCTGTATGAAGAGTGCCACTCGTTAAATGGCTGTGAAACTGGAAAAGCCAAGATCACCTGCGGCTACGACCTCCCCGCTAAATGTAAGTATTAGCATGTTGCCCTTATTTTTTTATTTTATTATGTTGCATGAAATGAAGACCACTGTATGCAGAAGCCCAGGTAACAGCAGCGCTCACAAACACCCCCTCATCGGATATCTTACCTTGCAGTTTTGTTAAACAATAAGCATGATTCTAGAGAAAAGTTAATTACCAATGTAATGAGTGAGTGTTACCATGCTTCAACTTTGTGATGTTCCTGCGGCAGAGCACCCGTTGTTTGCAGCGATGCAGTTCGAGCGCGTATGTGTGATTAATGGAGTGGTATTATTAGTGCGCTGATTATCATGATGACTTGCTGTGGTGTGCTTGGCTGGCTGAAGGGCCATCTGTACTCCAACAAAGACATTAAGGGAACTATTAGTTTGTAATTTGATTGATATTTCATCCTTGATTTATTCCATTAGCTTATGGCATTCTCTGACTCATGTGAGTGATGATGAGCGTCACGCTGGTAGCGGCTGGAAGACTGCGTTGCTTCTAGGCGGCGTCACAGGATTTAGAATGCGAGAGGGTGTCTTGTGTCGTGCTGTCCGCCTGCTGTGGTGAAGATGTGCTTAAAACATTAACGGACTCTAATCTATGGGCTTCTCCTGAGGTGGTCTGATGTAGGTAAACAAGGTCATTGCTCTACTAAACCCCATTGGACGGTGATTTGCAGGTCTTAGCTGGTTTAGGATGGTTTAGCTAGTCTCCCAGCCTCATCAAACTTGTATTCAGGCAACTATGTGGATAGTCAGTTGGTTTAGTTGGTCAACCAGCTGGTCTCCCGGTCTTACCAGCTGGGTAGTGCTCTTAAATGATGGGGTTTACTGGTTTTAACCAATTTAGCTAGTCTCCCAGCTCAGTTAAGCTGGTTTAGTTGGCTGACCAACTTGTATCCCAGCCTCACCAACTGACTAGTGCTCTTGAATGTAATAGTTTGCTGGTTTTAGTTAAGTTACCTTGTCTTCCAGCCTGGTTATGCTGTTTTAGTTGGTTATCCAGCTCCCAGCCTTACCAGCTGACTAGTGCTCTTGAATTATGTTGTTTGCTGGTCTTAGTTAAGTTACTTTGTCTCCCAGCCTTACCAGCTGACTAGTGCTCTTAAATGACATAGTTTTCTGGTTCTAGTTGATTTAGTTGGTCTCGCAGCCTTGTTTACCTCGTTTAGATAGTGAGCCAGCTGGTTTTCCAGCCTTACCAGCCGACTAGTGCCCAAAACCGGTCTAAAACTAGCAAAACAAACAACTCTAGCAAGCTAAGCCATGATAGGAGACCAACTAACCTCCTTAGGGTTATATTCTTGCATTCTTTTATCGCCGCTGTTTTAAAAAAAATAGTTTTTGCATGTGAACGTGCACTAGTCTGATTTCTTTAACCATTACAAATTGTAAAATTGGTTTAGGCCTACTTTTGTAGTATGTTCAATTCTTTTTTGCTTCCTCTAGCTTTCTTAAAACTGTACGATCAAACCTAAGCTTTTTTTTCTATTCTGTATTTGATTTTCCTGTCATTGAAATGCGGAGCAGCTCAAGTATCTTGCAAACATTGTTACATGTTTTGTGTTCTGCTACCTGTCTTTTCTAACAAGAACCTGATATTTACTAAATGAGAAGCTCTGTGGCTTTCTCGACTGTCCTTGATTTAATGTTATGTCACTTCTGAGCTGAAACAATTGAATTGGATGTAACCGCATCCAGCAACCTTGAAGCAATCTTTCAGACAGTGATGCCTGAGCTAAAGCTTTTTATAGGCGTATTGAATCCTCTATGGCTAGATGATGTGATTCATTAGTGGAAAGGCAGAATCTCGGAGAGAGGAACATACTGTATGTCTCCTCTTCAGCCCTAAGGAGATTCATCAGCCCTAAAAACATCAAACGAGTAAGCTGCATTTTGTCTCTTTCTGCATCAGCATCATGTCACTTCATTATTTCTCTGTCAAAGCCGACATCTACTGGAAGTCTTCGAGCTTTCCCTCGCTTCTCTCTTCCTCCCTCCCTCTCTCTCTCTCTCTGTATACTCTACCCATCGTTTGGTTTTCTTGTGTTGAGCATTTACTCTTCTGTGACTAATTTCCACCCACACACCCATTCTGAGACTGTCTGTGTTTTTATTTTATTTATTTTCTTTTTATCATGTCAGAATATGTTGTTGAGCGCCTTCATTCAATGAAAGTCTATTTCACTGCTTTGTTTGTAGTTTATAGAAATCATGCTTTACAAATAAGTCACGCTGTGTCGCCAAGTGAAGTTGTTACCAGATTAGCATAATTAATTGTATGCTAGTGGTACTCAGCTGGTTTTGCTCCAGGACAAAGATTTTATATTGGACGTCAAGTGGTGACCCAACACAGTACCAAACTTGTTTAGTGCTCAAAAGAAACAAAAATGTCCCTAGAATCAATTATGAGCCATTTTTTAAATACCAAAACAGGCCCAGGAAAATCAGCTAAAATTTACTAAATTGACTAGGCTACATTTTTATAAAATTATTAGAACATTAGAAGACACTCTGGGCTCAATATTTTATTAATATTAAATGACATCTACAGTTGCAGTAAAATACTGATGTTTAGCTTTTGATGTCAACAGTAAAAGATATTAGAAGCATTTTCTCCTCCCTTAATAGTTAATGAGTGTATTTATAAGTTAGCATGATTATTTTATATTTGCATTTAACAGAGTTTGTTACCCTGTTGTCAACAACCATTTCAGAATAGACCTGTGATCCATTTTTGGGTTGCGACGACCTCTATTCTTGAATGAAATGTGTATAATTCATGAATTGGGAAGTAATAATTATGCTTTTGGTGAAAGTCAGTCACTGTAAATGTGTCAAACCAGAGCCAAAAACAGAAAATAACAAGGACCATTGCCTATTTGGGTTGAAAATCTTTAGGTTCCTCATGATTTGATTCTGTTTTGATTCCGTGAGCCTGAATCTGATTGTAAAATGATTCTTGATGCTTCTCAGGTTTTTAGCAACAGTGATTACGGTACGTCTTTGACTTTCTGTAATGTTGCACACCATCTTTGTATTCGTAATATTTTATCTGGTTAATCATTTCAAGAAACAGATTTAATAATAATTTCATGAATTTGTGGATCATTAATCATTTGAGAGAATCGCAATGCATTGGTGAACCGATTCTTCTAATCCCTATGCTTCAGATGAGTTGACTTAATGCATTCAAGTCTTGAAAAACAGCTTCATTATGGCATGGTCTTCACGGTAGCGGAGGAAGGAAGCTCACCACTCACCACAAACAACACTGCATAGACAAAACAGGCTGGGACAGTTGCCATGGTTATATTTGCAACTTGCATCACATTATAATGCATCTTTATCATCTCTGAGGCTCGTTCCGATTGGACACACAAGCTCTCTTAGCATCACTAACTTGTATGTTTGCGTTCCATCAGCATCTGCTGCGAGATGGTTTACTCTGCTGCACCACAGAGACAACCAGGGAGAGCGGGATGCAAATGGCACAGATGGTCCTTTTACCTTTTATATCTTGGCATAGTCAAATATTGCCAGCATGGGCTTTTTATGCTTCCATAAT
>JADLZN010001190.1:120000-154809 GCA_018155175.1 Sinocyclocheilus anophthalmus
GCCAATGGGACATGACATCTAAAAAAGTGCCCTTTTGGATTGCTGTTCCCATCATTTGATTCTCTCTTGCCAAAGACAAGAAAATTGGGCACTATTAGTGATCAACAGACCTCTTTCTTCTCCTTTTTTCCCATGCGTTCTCACTTTTTTTTTTGTGGCTTAGATAGAACCAAGACTAGTGTATCTCAGAGGCAAATGGGACACTTGTAGGATCAGGCTGTCACATGTGGCACACATTACTGAAGACTGGCCCTGGGATTATTAATAAATGACAGTAATTATCCTTCCCACCATAGCGGAAAAAGGCACTAAATAAAACTGCGTGTGTTACCTCAATCTGACAATGAAGCCAGTGATTTATTTAGGACAATAGCCTTTTTTGAGGGTTAGTCCCATTCAGTAAATCATTTCTTACTAAAGGGTGCACGCTTGAAAAATTGTATTATTTAGTAACTTACTGTAATGTGTTATATTCAGAGGCCAGCTGTATGATAAAGCATGCGGAATTTATGGAATTAATTTTGTTTTTCTTAAAGCAATATTCCGAGTTTAGTGCAAGTTAAGTTTAATCGACAGCATTATTCCAGATTACCACTATTTATTTATTTATTTATTTGACCAACATGTGAACTTCCATGATCATTTTATTAGGGTTATGCAACTGTTATTGAATATGCATTATTTGAGCTGTTTAATCATAATTTTACAGTTGTTTTAGTATTTTAGTGTTCATGGAATTTTCTTATAAGTTGTAAAATTGGATATAACAGAAAACGTTATGTTGTTTTTTTTTTCATATATATTTTTTTCATATTGTTCTCAATAATCTCATATGTATCACATTCCTGTCACTCATTGCATCACACACACACTCCATAGAAAAAAACTGACGGTTCGGGTGGTGTGTGTCTCCCCCTTGGCGCGGTGTGCCGCAATGCCCAAATCATATCCTAACCCAACACATGTATTTTAATAAACTCTATGCCAAGAAACCGCGGTTAGCAAAGCGAACCCCAGAGTAAAAGGTTATCACAGTGGACGGGTTGTGGGGGGGGGTAGTATGAGTGCATGGGTTTAAACTACTAGGTGCTAGGAGTATCGGCATGTTAAATTTCCGTTGGAAAAAAAAAACAAATTCACCACACACATACATGTTACTTTTAACTCCATACAAGCATACAGTCCCTAAAACAGTGTGTCTGTGTGGCACATCCTCCAGTCACATGAGCTCGCAGAGGAACCAATCAACAAGGACAAAGATCAGTCACAGGCGAAAAAGACACAACGCGAGGCAAAGGGCAATCTGGGGGTGATTCCTGGTGCGACAGCATACACACACGGGGGGTCCAAAACACGCTCGTTGTAAGGCTCGACTGTCGTTGGAAGACACACCAGACTGCGGTCAAACAACCTCAACGACGGAAACAGAGAGGAAGCAGGGGGGAGGAGACGGAACCAGCACACAACACAAGCCAGGGGGGGGGGGGGGCGAGAGGGGGGGTGCCCTCGCCCCGGGGGCACATGGGCCAAGAAAACAAAGCCACAAGGGGGGGGGGTGGGGGAGGCGGGAGCAAGAGTGCAGACCGGGGGACCAGGAAACAGCGCGGACGAGAGGGAGCCGGCGAACAGGAGCCACCACGGCATGGCCGGGAGGAGCACCGCAGTGGACTCGCTGACAGCAAAAGCGGGGTGTGGGGCCTCTTTCCGGGCAAAAGGTTGTCACTCAGGGGCAGGGGGAAAGCGGGAGGGTTTAACTCCGAGTGAGCAAACGTACAGGCACGTCACATTCAATATCGCGCCACCGATGATAAATGTGGTTTTGTTTTTTTTTTTTTCCGCATCGCTATGATCAATCAGAAGATAGATAGGTACAACAGGGCTAATGGCCCACCTTAAGAAAAAAATTGCTATTCACTACGCCTAAAATGTATAATTGCAGAAAAAATCTATACGTTGTATTGAACATTAATGGAACAACAGAAATAAATAATTCAGGTTGTTTATTTTGTTTAAAAATCTTACAAATGTATGAGGTGGCAAGAGGGGCCTTTTACCCCACACACTGGGTAAAAAGGCTCACCAGCATGGGGTAAAAGGCCCACGGTATTGATACAAATACGTCAGACTTAAATAAAGTTTGTACTTTTTTCTGCTTATTTTGAAAAATAAAAGTATAATTTTTTTTTCTAATAAATATGCTGTCATTAAAATGTGTTAATATAAAAATTATATTTTAAAATACAGAAACAAAATTATTTTAATAAGTAAAGATTTTGAAAGTATTGAAGGAGATCCAATAATAATTAAATATATATTTACAGTAGTAACAACAAATTAAATTGTATTATATGATATGATTAATATCATGTGTTTAAATATGATGGTTTCATTCCAAACATGATTAGCCTCCTAATATGGACACCCCCCCCCCCAAACACCCAACATAATATGATATTTACCATCTGAATCTAACCAAGCAATGTCAACAAATGGAAAAGTCAGCCATCTATTAATTATCATGTTAATTACTCTGCGCCTTTAGCCCAAACAGCAGGGGTGCTTTTTACCCCAAATACCATATTTTTACATATTCTTTAGTTATTTAAAAACTGTTGCTTTATCTTAAAACTGAAAATCTTTAAGAAGACCTTTGTCTCAAAATATTTTCAATAATTTTAGCGATTCGCATTTGCTACGTAAATCTACAACATTTTTAAAAACATAAAATATTAGACCAAATAAGCACAGAATCAACTTTGCGCTGCTTCGCGCAATCGCGTCAAGGATCAGACAAATAAACACGTGCATCTTGAAAAGCTGATGTTTTGGAAAGTGCTACACCACGTTTTTGTGCCATCTAGTGGTTTAGATGAAAATAATATCGAAGGCGCCTTTTACCCCGGGGCGCCTTTAGCCCCGTTGTACCCTACATAATATCACTTTAAAATGAATGCACGCTACATAGTGCTCTCTATTTAACACTGCAGGGTGGATTTCAGCACCCCAAAATGTTGTGGGCTACTTGAAGGAATGGAGGAAATTGATTTTATCCTCCTCCTCTTCTCTTTCTTCTAGTATCTTCCTCGTCTCTACTCCTCAAACCCAGCAGGGTCTCATCTTTATTAATGCGCTTCTACGTAAACAAAACTGTGCAGTATTTAGCATCAGCTGTCACTGTGGAGCCCCAGCACATTAATTGTTAAAGCTGAAGTCAACGTCCCTTAGGAAGGTTTAAGACAGTAAAGGATGGAGGAGAACGGAGGAGGAAGAGAGGGGACTCTCGTGTGCCGATCTCGTCTGAAATCACCCACTCTCGCTTTGCTTTTTGTTTTTCTCCCTGAGGCAGCCACAGATTGACAGTTCAAAATCCTTTCAATGTCATTTATTGTTCTGTTTGGCTTTTATTCTCATTTTCTTTAAGATAAAACCTCAATGTATACATTATGCGCTGGTGTTGAAATTCGCAGAAACCACATTCTCTAAGGATTCAGGTTCACGTGTGTTTTCTGTTTTCGTTTGTGCAGATCGTTCGATAATTGTGGTTCTGAGTCTGTTGTGGTCACGTCATCATGTTAGACATCGCTCTAATGTTTGCAGTGCTTTAAAATATGTTTGTTTCTCTGTCTAGTGCTGAACATTGCCGACAAAGCACCTATGCCAATGCCACAGTATTTTTAGTGCTCAAAAACACACTACACGCTGCTACAGCTAATCAGTGATAATCGATCATGAAAATAAAATTTTTCATCAGTCAAGCCATTAGTGACACCATTTTTGTAAAAAAAAACAAATTGAAATACAATTTATATTGTTTTATACCTTACAATTATGTTACCTGCTTCAAACAATGGTGCTATATTTTTTATACCACATAATATAAATATAAAACTATTGTTTAAAGCAGATGAGCATTGAACAGTGTGTTGAACATTTGATTAATCAAGGAAATATGTTTTTCAAACAAATCTTTTCTCATTCTTTTATCTTAAATCTTTTGTGTTTATTTATAGTAAATACCGTAGACTCTCCTGGTGCTAGCAATTGCAGAACTGTGGGGGGCCCCATTTAATGGATCTGGGGATTCAGAGGGGGCAAAAGACGTCCCTGCAGATGTTGTGTTTCAAACACCCTACTATTAGTGCGTGTCAGAGACGCAGTGTGATGGATGGACAGAAATGATTTAAGTGAGTGGTGACCAAGGCTAAAACAAGCCTCAGAGTTCGAGTGAGGAACACAGCCTGTTTGGTCTGTCTCAACTCTGACCACAAACACGCAGGGGTCACCGGCTCGACGATTAGCTCTTGCAGTTTCAGACAGCCTGCTCATGGAGGGAGTGTTTTATAATCGAGTCGTTCAAAAGCGCGCTGAATGCCTTTGAAATTAATGCAGTGCAAGTTTTATAGCTTTCAGCTTCTTATCTGACTGCAAACTTGAAAGAAACAAAAATTTAAAATAGATTAGGGAGGGGGGGGGGGGGTGGAGAGGGGGGTAAGCTATGCCAGTTTTTACTTACGTTGTCCTATAGGCAAGGAAGAAATGGAAAGGGGAAACCAAAAAAAAAAAAAAACAAAAAAAAAAAAGACTGATAAGAGAGGTAAAACTAATACTCATAGTTTTAGGATGTCTGCTATTAATTGAAATCAAAAGAAATCATCTAGAACATAGGGACATCGAAATATAACAACTTGCCTTGTGTTATGTATAGCTCTGTTATGTCAAGAGGTAAGTTGAGTCAGTGGGAATACTGTATGTGTAAGATGTACATTTCAAGTATAGTTGATAATGCATTATGCAACTCTTAAGTCTCATTTTGCTGAAGTTATTCTCATAAACCTCGTAATGATGGGTGTCATGTCAAAATAATGAATTCATTCACGTCTCTGTGGTGTGTGTGTGTGTGTGTGTATATTATATATACTATATATATATATATATATATACATATATATTATATATATATATAATATATATATACAATAACACTTGTAATATACACTGTATATATCTTACATATCTGCTGGGTAGAAAATTATATTTTTTTTTTTATTAAAAAAAAAAAAAACATTTCTAATTTGCATTTATAACTCTACTGGGAGCTTCATGTGATGAGCTGCTGTGGAATATATATTCGTGTAACAACAATGTTACATAATGTACGTTTTTCTTCTGTGTCAGCACAGACTGAGGAAGGTCTTGATCAAGAGCAGGACCGGTGTGTGAGTAATGTCATGTTCATGGGCTCAGTTCAACAAGTTAATGGATAACTGTCTAAAACAGGGCCTAAAATGAACACTCGCCAAGTGCCAAATGCGAGTAAAAATCAGCGTTGGCGAGTATATGTAACAGTGTCAGTCGCCAGTTGGCGGGTACAACTTTTACGAATTATAACAATGCAATGAAGTGAAAACAACAGCCAGTTTTGAAAGAGATTCGATGTTTCTGACATAAGCGAATAAAATAATATTTTCAGAAGACAAGATCATCGTGATAATTATTCTGTCATAAGCGACAAGAGCGAATTAAATAATAGAATACAAACGGACTGATAAGGTCAGAGCGGTGTGATTGCCAGCTTGTCCCTAGACACGGTTCTAATAACTTTTACCTGAGAAGATTTTGCTGCTTCATTTCGGGAGATTAACTTTTCCCTTCTCTATTCTTCATAACCCGAGAATGCGGCGACACATACCTGGGGTTACGCTGCCTAAACGGTGCAGTGAAGTATAGTTTAAAAGGCTGCACGTATACGCTGAGCCGCTTCAGACAGCTCACCAGTAGCACTTCAACGCACGAAAACACACAATTATGTCAAAATGCGCGGTTTTGACGAGTTACCTTGTAAACCTAGTCTTAAATGAGTTATAAAGTCTTAAATGACCATGAAGAGTTGGGAGAAAATCGGATGTGTGTCAGATCTACATCATATGCATCCGGTTTTAAAGAGACAGCGCTGATTTTAAATTGAAACCTGCTGAAGTCTGTCATTGATGTAAATCAAAGAACAAAAGAAAAAGAGAAATCCTTGGACTGTTCTAGTCGCTGATTAACTTGTATAGCTTGAATAAAGAATAATCTGTATAGTTTATGCATACATAATATAGTTTATGTGAAGATTGTTTTAAAAATCACTTCAATTAAAAGTTGTTTTATATTTTAGAGCCTATTAAATGTAATGTTGAATGGCTATAATTAATAGGGAAAATGCACCAGCAGGACAATTCCCCCCCCCCCCCCAAAACATTGTAAATATGTTTAGTCATTGTAGTAGTAATAACTGCCTGTTTTTGCAAAAAGAGTTTCATGGCCGGTAAAAAAATTTTTTGGCCAGTAAATTTGATCATGTCACCATTGGCAGGTGTGGCAAAAAGTTAGTTTTAGGCCATGGTCTAAAATATGGGTGGTCATGACTGAGCTTGTTGTTCTTTCTCCATGACAGTGTTAATTTTGACAGCAAATTTTGATTTAGTTTTAGTCATAGTCTTTTGACTAAAATGCCATTTAGTTTGTCATATTTTAGTCATCTGAATTGTTTTTAGTTTTAGTCTAATTTTAGTCGACTAAATATCAAACGATTTTAGTCGACTAAATCTACAGTAAATTTAGTTGGCTAAAATCTAATGTGTTTAGTTACACTGCATTTATTAAGCATTTCTCTATAATTTCCTAACTCATTATATAGGTTTGATATTAAGGTTTTATTATGATAGACACCGATTTAACTGCGGTGACACACGACATGCCTTTGTTAAAATTAAATAAAACCACGTCTCATAAAGAAGAAGAACATGGTCTACTTTTTAATGAAATACCAATAGTTATATAGGCTAATTATGCATGCTTTATAGCAACTTGTTTACCATATTCTTCATTCTTTCAAGGAGATATATTTATTTCTATAAATAAATTTAGATTAATCTTTAGGGCTACTGAAGTTTTTCAGTCAAGAGCAGTGCGTGATTTTCTGTCTTTCTTTTGTTGCTTGATTAACATCAATGACTCAGACAATAGCAATTAAATTAGGCTGCTATCCCTTTAAAAAACCGAATGCACAGCTGCAATGGATGCAATGTACTGATACACGTTCTCCCTACTGTTTACGTTCACTTAAGACGTAATCAACTGTGTTTACGTGAATACTCGTCAAAACGGACAATTCGTTTTGTGTGTAATTCTCATTTTGTGTGTAATTCTCGGTTCATGCGACGCGAAAGAGTACTCGCGCGTTGTGAGACGTGCTTTCTGTGTGTGTATGCTTCAGTGTCTGCGCTCAGAAAACTGGACCGAACTGAGTTCTCTTTTGCGTCGTCAAATTTATCCATATGTCTGCTCTTCTCTTACTCCCACATATTGACATTTTTTAACGTTTTATGCGACGTGCAGCAAGTGTATGTTAGCTTATGTCCCGCCGGATCATATGTACGCAGCATGCCGAAACCACGCAGCAGATTTGTTCTGAATGAATCTCTTCCCAAATCGTCCCTCCGTAACATTTTCGTCTTGTTTTTATTCGTTGACGAAAACGTCAATAGATTTACGTCCTAGATTTTGTCATTCAGGAAAGTTCATTATAGTCTCGTTGTCATCGGTGAAAAAAATGTTTTTGACGAAAATTATTCGTCAACGAAATTAACACTGCTCCATGATGAATTCATGAATTTCTCTCTCTTCTCTTCCTTCTCTTTCACCATATGTAAGCTATCTAATATACATGATTCATGCTTTTTATTTTTGTATTTTTGCTTTAAATTTTGCTTTATATATTTTTAGATTTATTCTAATCAGACTCCCAGTCTCTATTTATGAAGTCTCTTTCTGTTGGTAAAATAACTACCTTCTCAGTTTGCTGTCTTCAGTACCAATTAACATTTTACTAACTCACTGCATACAAAATTCGATAATTACTGCAGAAAGTTAAATTGCGTTGGATCAGGAGCACTGCAGTGTTTATTAGCCAGTTTTGAAGGTCGTCTTGTCATCATCTCCATCAGCGTCAAACCCTCACCCCGAGCCAGATGCCAGGACTCTGATATTTACAGTAAACACACCTGGAGCAATAATACTAATCATTAGCACATGTCTTAGCGAGTGTGATGAATTCGGGTGGGTTAGCGATGAGAAATCACTCGTACGCCCTGTTTCATCCAAGGACCGTCTGTTCGCCTCTCTTTACCCTGCAAATGAAAATTAATTACACCAAAGTACCAGCTATTGATAAGTGACACATAGTTCATTTAGATTAAATTATCCCTTCAAATCATTATCGGTTCACTGGGTTGTGTTTGTCACCCGGAGCTCCATCCTGTCATCTGATTGGACACCTCTGATGCTCCTGCAAAGATGATTGTCCACTTTAATTTGGTTATTGGTGGTCTGCCTACGGCTCTCTCCTTTGTCATTTAATTACTCTGCCCTTTTTCAACGTCCTTTTAGCACATGGCATTTCAGTTTGGATTGAAACTTTCTGCATTGACCCTCTCTAAGCATGGTTATTTACTTCTAAGTGTATGTTAGTGTATTTTATGTGGATGAAGTTTGTATACAAGCTCTATTGAAACAAGAAGAAGAAGAAAAAAAAGCATTAGAGGAAATTCCTTCATGTTGAATGTTAGAATTCAGAGAGCTGTTTCTCCATTTGTTGAAGTGGCCCACGGTGCTATGTGTGATCTTCCTGAATCAGAATTTCTCACTTCACACTTTAGTCAGAGTTTTGCCTCAGGTCCTTTTTTTTCTCAGCTACTCATGGTTTAGAATTATTTGATAGCTCAGCACTGAATAGGTGCTCTAATATGATATATTTTCATTATGCAACTGTGGAAAATGCTTTGTTGCTGGCAAATGTAAAATAATATTCCGCGGCTAGTTCTAAACTGATAAGTCTGAAACGTTTGTGTTGTAGTTTTAATGTTATTACAATATATATTCATTTTTTTCTTAAAAAGCAGCAGGTGTTTTAGACAATGTTCCATTGGGTAAGTTTCATGATGCAAATGATCCACTTAAAGAGAGCAAAGAAATTAAAGGTCACATATTTTACACCTTTCTGGAGTTTTATTTTAGGTTTTGATGTCCTTAAGAATATATATGTGCGGTATAAGTACCAAAAAAACATTTTTTACAACAATTTTTACAGCTCCACTCTCAGGAGCTCTGCAAAGAACAGGCCGATTTTGGTCTGTCTAATTAATATTCATGAGCCTCTCTTCTGATTGGCCTGTTGTTTTCTGAGTGACGCATGGCCAGGCCAACTACAGGTAACTAGGGTCAGCCGACGTCACAGCGCTAGCTGGAGGCAGCAAAACAAAAGGGAAACTGGAGGCGGCCCATTCAAAACCAGCGCAGATTCGGCTACATAAGGAGTTTAAAATATCTTGTTGTGATGTTGGGTGCCAGAATCAACGTAATACAGCCTCAAATTAGAAATTTGATCGCATATCTGCAGCCACTGCCAGACAAAAAAACGACGAGAGAATGGACCGAAACGATCATCAAAAATGCTCGCGTTTGCAGCTGCACACTTCTTATCAGAAAAGGTTCAATAAAGTATTGTCTTTTGTTGTTATGGGCGCGTCTACAGATTTCTTGCCATATGTCTATGTTTCTTCATATCACGACTATGTTGTGTATGAAATAATGTCTGTGCATGTGTGTAAAACAACAAACTGACAGTTTATATATAATCATTTGTAATTGTATATACATGGTTTGTGATTAATTGTGGCTGGAACAATAATGTAGCTGTAAAAATAGTTGCCTGCTGAAATTGAAATGTATATACATCTTCATCATGACTAGATTGACACAGTGAGTTTGTCTTTACTACGTTAGATGTGATCCACCTCATAGTAACATAGGACTTATTTTCACAATTTAAGTACTCTTGTGTTTTCAGGCAACTTTATGAAATGGTGATGTGGGTCCCCCATAATTCAGCAGTCACTTGCAGAACAGAAAAGAACATGCTGGCTCTGGAAACAGCAAGTGGGCACATCGTAAATGTCACCTACACACATAGTTGTTTCGAACTTTAGTGGAAAACCAGAGTCTTGCAGTTCGTCATATCCTGTTGTTAGCACCAGGGTTGTGTGCCATTTAGAACTGAATTGAAAATCCTTTTAAATTCCAATTCAGTTCCTAAATTTCAATTGAGGTGAAAAATGGGAATGCAGAATTGCAATTCAAATTTGAATTCGGATAAATTCAACTTAAATTCAATTTATTAAAATGTGATTTTTAATTAGAAATGTTATCAAGACAAATTTTGAATGTGAGTTTGACTAAAGTCTTATTTGAAAGTTTTTAAAATGAATGAAAAAGTTGAAAGCTTTGTAAGCTTGATGGATTTGATGGATGAACGGATCACCTGTAGCAGTAGATTTCCTGTTAACGTAAAAACGTGAACACGTGTACACAGCAATTTTGTTGATCATTTGAATACTTGATGTTGTCATTATGGATATACATTTTAATGGATCTTTAGAGAAATATATTATTGTGCTCAAACCATCTGCTGTTTCAAGAGAGACAATTTACTTCAGTTCTCACGTGCTAATCAAAAGCTGCTCTATTTCCTTATTGAACGTAATTACCGAACAGTCACCAAAACCATCTGAACGTTCTGTTAATTGGAAGCTGTAGTTTTCTAGACTTCTCTTCTTCCCTCCCACTCTTCTTTCGCCGCCACTCCAGAATATTTGTGTTTCTTTTGTTGGCTGGACCTGTCAGTCGCACCAATGCCTCCAGGGGGTTGGTATAATTTGGTAATTTTGCCTAAACGGTGATACAGTGATTATGTGACATCAGCTGCAGGCCTGTCAGAGAGACGTTCAACGCTCATCCATCACCGCAAACATGCTGCTGGCGGAAAAAAAAGGTACTCTGATAGACTGGAATGGAGGAGGGAAAATGCAACGGAGGGCAGGTTGGGTTGGGGGCGTAAAAGGGTACCTGTGAGTGTCTAAGGGTCCCGGTTTGGGCAGCAGAGAGGCACTGGTGCTTTTTAATAACAGGGATGCATCAGTGGTGAAAGGGATTCTGGGAAGGTCAGCTTTCAAAAGAGGAATGCAGAGTCTGTCTGTTCTGCCCACATGCTCACACAGGGCTCGATCTGTCCAATTACCCATCCTCCATTGCTCTCTGCACCTTCATCACTCCATCCTTTTTCTTTCTCTTATCTGTCTCTCCCTGGTTGGGGAGTCTAGGTTCTGTCGAGAATGTGCAGGCCATAATTTCACTGAAAGCTCATCAAAAAGGCACGTGGCTTGACTTTTTCTCCCCAGAAATTCAATTTAAGACATTTCGTCCTTATGGAAACGGGTTTACAACTGTCCAGAAATCATCTTCATGACTTTGTCAGTGGAAGTGACTTTCTGGTAGTGATTTAAGACTAATATCTCGCATTAGTCAAGCGGTGTTTACAGTGTTGTGCAATCCTTCATTATGCAGCCCGCCACCGTAAAAAATAAGCAGCCGTTGCGCATACCGTAAGCCCCCGTGTTTAATAAAAACAGACATGGGAGAGTGAGTGCAAACATAGTCCTGTTTCTTACCAGAGCCAAAAGCAATGCCGCCAATGCAGTCAATAATTAGGAGACAGATGGGCAAATTGGAAGCAGCCAAGTAATGAAAATCACAGAGGCAGCGTTGGGACCGTTACTGTACCACTTTAGCATCTTCCTTTTATGTTGCGTGTCTACAGAAACACAGAAGGAAAAGCACCTGAATATGATGTTCCTCAAGCTTAGTGCCTTTGTTTACCTCTCAGCGAAGATTTAGCAGCAGAGCTAATTAAGACTAGCGAGTTGGCAAGTCCTGTTGCGCCATTTTCCCGCTAATTATGTCTGAACATAGGCTGCTAAATAGTTTCTCCTCAGTCATTGATGTTCCTTTCGCTAAATTGCAGTCGGTACTTGCGTTACTTCCGCTCATTATGTTTTAAGGCTTAGGCTGAGTGCTCTATGCCTGAGTGTTTGGGTATTTTCCTCTCGCTCCTCTCACTCATGAAATTCTCAGCTTGACGCAACGAACGTAGCATTAACGGCGGGGGCGGTTTTATGTGACGGTTCGGCTGAGGGGAGATGTCAAGGGTCGAAGCTGAGCTGCGTTCGATGCTGCTTCGAGCAGCCGTTTCGTTTGACCTCGATGGAATCCCACAGTGCCATTTTCTGGTTTTTAATGGTGTGGATTTAGCTCAGCACTTGCTCCTTTAAATGCCATTAACCCGCTAATAAAAGTGCATACAGCTGTCCATAAAGCCTAATGGGCGAACCAAGGCGTACACTGAGCCCTTTGTGTGTGCATTCAGGAGGGAAAACCTTGACAAAATCTCAGAAATGAGACTTAATAAAACAGAAAGTAAAATACACTGTCAAAACCTGTAAATGAACCGGTATCTATGAAATGGTCTGCCCTCTATTCGGAATTGTAGCAAGTGATACATTTGAACTCGCGCTCATAAAACACTTGCTCTGAAGGCGTTGCATTTATGTTCGACTTGCAAAAAATGTGGGTTAATGTCTATATATTTTTCTGTGTTGCATAGTAAAGGCTGCAAAATGCAAATAATGCAAACAGTGCCTGTGAAATGCAAATAGCATCCTGCTGACCCTGAAACGGCTTACCTGCAAAAACATTAAAAACCCCCTGCAGAATGGTAGCACATTAAAAGCTTAGAGAGCCCATTTATCCATTTACACTATTAGTCTGGCTGTGTAATTCACTCCTTCAGTGAATGGTTTGTTAATTTTTCATCAAAACTTTCATCCTATTTTCGTTTTTATGTATATAACTACCATCCAAAGTTTGGGGTCGGTAATTTTTTTTTTTTTTTTTAAAAGAAATCAATACTTTTCTATTCAATACTATTTAAACATTTCTAATATCACCTAAAAATAACTGAGATGGTATAGATATTTTGTCCATCCCTTGTTTTAAGTCTTCTCATCAGCTAAGATCAACAATATCAGGATTTTTAGAGCTGGAGTTCCTGGAAAACCTGAGGCGTTTGTATTTAGCCTGGTGTTGGTGAAAAACGATGAGGGCTGGCACTTTTATGGTGATCACCTTGAGCCGTTGTTTTGGGATGGAGACCAGTGTGGATAATAGATCCTCTGGGAGTCTCAAGTGGCTGAGTGGATTTATGAATCAGAGCCGGACCCGTGCTAGAAATCAATAGCCCTCCTCTTCTGCAGACCTCTATCATGAATAATGCCACGTAGTTTACACAAATTGACGGACTTCTAGAAAAATACGGAGCCTGGTCTGAACAGGGACATTAAGTATGGAGCTAGTTAGAGTTATGTCCTGTCATGAGGTCCTCCTTCCTGTTACCCTCTACCCTCACCACACAAATCAATAAAAGAGGAACTGCTCTTCACTCGCCTATGTGACTTTTATCTGTTTGTACTCGATTGTGTCAGTTAAAAGTAACTGAGCTTTTTTTTCAGAGAAAAGGGAAGCAAGCTACTATTAAAATTGCATTCTAAATTAAAATACATCAATACATTTTGCAGTGGTGGTTTTGATCTGCCATATTTGCTATTAGTTACACAAGCAAATAATATAAGAAAAGAGTCTAGTGAGAGCTGACATGTAAAATGAAAAACAAAACAGTTACTCAAGACACAGTGGAGTCTGGACAGCAAATGGAGTCGCTGTTGTGGATGACACGTTCTCCGCACAGGAAGGAGAGAGAAGAAAGTAGAAGGAGGAACGGATCTGATTCTCCCACCTGCAGCCTAATTATTGACCCAACTAGTATTGTCTTTTCAATTGTCTCAATTATGATGGCACTGGTGTTCCTCTGCTCTGTGGTGTCCCAGCCTGCATAATTCATGTGCAACATCCCGGACTCCACTCAGCACTGGGGAAAATGAGGAGAATGTCAATACTGCAGGGTGGGGTTGGAGGTGGAGGGGAGGCAAATTCAACTCACAGTGGCCTCTGAACAAGAGAGAGAGGAAGACAAAGTGGAGAAGACAGATTTGTGTTGTGTGCCTGTCAGATACTCAGTTCCTTCTGCCATGCAGTTAAAACAAAGCACTTTTACAGACTTGGCTCCACTAAAATACAATATGACAAACGCAGCAACCAGGGTTCCCACGGTCATATATATCAGGGAATCTATCTGTCTATCTGTCTATCTATCTGTCTGTCTGTCTGTCTGCCTGCCTGCACTGCACTGCACTGCACTGTCTGTACTGTACTGTCGCTGTGGAAATGGAAACCAATTGATCGTCTCCTGCTTGTCATGGTCATGGCTGCTTAGAACCAGAACTCCGTCCGTCCGTCCGTCCCAATCATCACAAATGTTTAGTAAAGTCTGTTCCATATAAACTTGAGTTTTGGTTCTAAGCAGCCTTGACCATGACAAGCAGGAGGCGATCAATTGGTTTCCATTTCCACAGCGACGTGCTAGATAGCCCTGCCCACTTTCCATCCCATTGGTCCAAATCCCTCCACATAAACCTCATTACAGTCTCTTCTAATTGGCTGTGAAGAGACAATCTTGACAGCCAACTAACCAGTTGCGGAGCGGAGGAGGGGGAAGAGGGGAGATAGACAACACACACACATCTTAGTGTTCTGACAGTTTCATTTCACTCCCATCGAGTTAAAAACACAAATAAATGCACAGCCATTTGCACTCTGCATCGAAAACATATATGAACGTGCTGTTGCACCTCTGGGAACTTTTAAGGCTTATTCTGTGGCGTTTATATAAGCCTTTTGACGGGTTGTGTCACAGAGCTGTAAAAACGGTTATGCTCACCAAGTGAATGAATCGCGTTTGTGCCGAACTCTTATTACAAAGCAAAAACAAACACTCTTCACAGATTGTGACATCAACACAATGTACATTTTAAACCCGGAAGATGAAAATAGCGCAAAAAAGCTTAAAATTAACCAGTTTTCTCCAACAGTTAAAATTATCGGATGCTAACATTGTCTTCTATGATGTGCAACACAAACTCTTCTGCTAAAATCTCAGAAAAAGTAGTCTGGGGTTTCATGACCCTTTGAAGTGCGGACAGATAAGTTACTTAATGCTGACAATTCATAGCATTGGTAAGACATTATGCATTTTTCCTTTGCTCTCAGGTGCTTGTCACAATTATTGTAGTCACAGCACAAAATATTTAGCTGTTTTTCCTATCACCTCTCCATCTCAAGTAGCTTCCATTTTGTTTCCAGAACGTACAATAGACAGAAAGATGCCGCAAGACGCTTATCGTCACTCAGTGCCCGCAGACCCCTGGAGCACACTGAGTGTCCCTTCACATGTCACCGCGGTTTATGTTTACAGTTATCTGATCTCAGGTCCAATTGTCACCTCAGACCCCCGAATCAATAGTGTTAAATTAACAATGAGCACCAGCCGCCTGAGCCGAGATTTTCTCCAGGCTCCCCCCCAGGAGGGACAGCGCCATCCGTGGGTGGGTCCAACTACCTGCGGGTGGCACAACGGAGGGAATTCAAGTGAGAGAATGGGAAAGTTGTGTTTGGGAGGAAGGATGTGAGAGCAGGTGTTCATTAGGAGATTTGAAGATGAAAGTCAGGAAAGCTTTCTGTGACCGGCTGTAATGCTGTTGTAGTGGAGGTTCTCTGAGCAGAACAGAACGCTACATCTGTAAAATGCTTCATTAGCGAGCACCGCCGCTGCAGGCGCGTTGTTTACTGGGGATCGAGCAAGGAGCGAAAGAGAGGGAGCGCTGGCTATGATCAAAGCAGAGAGGTGTACCTGTGTGCTAAGCCTCATTTTAGCAAGGGATGATGGACCCTAATGATGGTAAAAGGACGAACCGGGGTGGATGCCTGAGACACTTGCGCACACACACTCGTACAGAATAAACCTTCCAACAGAAGTGAAGTAGATTCAGCCTTTGTTTTGAACCATGATTGGTTTTTGTATCATTCTGTGCAGATTTTAGTATCATGCAATAATACATTTTCCAAAAAATATACTGTATGTTTTTCACAGGTCTAACCAGCAAAAAAACTCACAAGAAACAAACAAGCATGTTTGTCCAGCTGATACAAGAGTATAAATGCACTGTGTGTACCTTGTTTTGCCTTTTGATCATGATGTCTGATTGAAACCCGCTTAAATAAAAGACAGGAACAGAAAGATGTGCAGCAACATTTGCAACCCATTCTACTTGTGTAATTTGGTGGTATTCTGAATTGACAGAGGAAAAAATAAGAAAGGAATCATTTGATGTTATTAATTAGAAAAGTCAGATCGAATTGTGGTTTGCAGTTGTTTGTAAAATGACTGCAATCCCTATCTGAAACACTTCCAACCTCCACTTTTTGAAATGAACGCAAGTCATTTTTTTTATGGAGGTCTAGGGCTGTTATTTAAAAAAAGAAAGAAATAAGACATTATATAAAATTAATATAATTTATAACAACTAACTACTAACTGACTGCCTGACTGAATGAAATGAATAGGGTTACATTTAACTCACACATTCATTTAAAGTATTAAATATATTGTCCATTGTTGCGAGACACTCATTTTTTACGACATGAAGTAAGTTTATTTATTTATTTTATTAGTTTAATTAAGTATTTTTTTATTCTGAATAACAATCAAAAACATTTATTTAGGAAATACATAGGATCAGTGTTGGTTTTATATACATCTCTGTAGTAAATCTTTATTGCTGAAGAAGGCACACACTATTGTGCCATATAAGGCTCATTTAACATTCTATTCTTATTAACCTCGATATAAGCACCAGACAATCAAGAGTGCAAGGGAGGGTGGCAGCCTGAGGTTTTAGGCTTTTATAATAGTGCGGAGTTTATAATTATTTCCATTTGGCATTCTCTGACATTTTACAAATATATCCCTTTGTGCTTGCTAATTGATTTGAGTTCTCCCTTATTTGGACCCTGAAAGTCCATTCAGTAAGGGATTAGATCCTCAAAGGCTTGTTCTTGTAGTAAGGGCCTCCATTTTAGAACGTATTACTAGTCATTTGCTAAAACACTGAGAGGCGAGATGTTTTCATTGGAAAATGAGCAGAATCACTCTCAAGGACCTTGGCTTTGGGCTGTTGTGCATGAAACTCTCCAAACGGTCACATCGATAAACTGTTTTTGTTGCTGAACAGCAAGGCACTTTACCCTGAGAGCTTTTACTGATGTCTCATGTGAAACAAATATGCTAGGTTTGGCTGTAGGATAGTCCATACTGTAAAGTAGTTGGTGGAACAACTTTAAATAACTTATGTTTTCATGTTTTTTGAGAGATGAGACAAAGCTTGTTGAAGACACTTTGGCACTGTTTGTGAAAGTCAAATAAAAGCCAAATGTGCAGAAGATTGGAAATGCATCCCGTCTTTTCAGGTAATGAATAAGAGTGCATAGACAAATAGACGTGTCTGTCTTTTTATGTCCATCTCTTTGCTGTTTTAATGGTCATCACTCTCTCCATCACTTTGTTAATAGCCTGTGGAAGATAAGGAGAGAGCTCATCAGGTCTTTGAGGGGTTTCAGTCACCCACATCTTTGTGGAATGCCAAGTGAAATTCGTTTAAAAGCAAAGGCACTTGGTTATTGATTTGCTGAAGACGTTTTGATGCTCATCCAGCCTTTATGAGTTGTCTTATGGTGATGAATCGTCTGCATTTAAACTTTCACACAATGGATTGCTATGCTTGTTGTGGAAGAGCCTCCTGAAGGTGAGAATTTGGGGTGAAATCACCAAGGGTAAGATATTAGGAAGCACATTAACCTTCTCTGACCCACATATCTTCAATGAGTCAATCAAATCAAATCTATTTTTATCTTCCTCAGCAACCCTCTCAGTTTGGTTTCTTAGCATTTGTCTTCTTGTTATTTTCATAGTTATAGTTTATGGTGAAAAATATACTTTTACATGTATTTTTCTTAAACACTCGTATTATTGCTGGATTGGGAATTCCAAATTGGTTATTTTATTTTATTTTTACTTTATTTTACTTTACTTTATTTTAAAATGTGCTGTTAGATTAGTTTTGTGTGTATGTGTTGAAAATAAAATAAATAATAATTCAAGCCTCTTCATTAATATATCTATATATATATTATATCTATATATAATATATATTATATATATATATATATATATATATATAATGATATATTGATTTATTATTAGGATTATGACTTTGAGGCTTCCTATTATGTTTTAAACACTTATTGCTATATTGGAAATTTCATGCTGCGTTTATCAGTGGTTTTATTTGTATTTGTTTTATATTTTAATTTGGAAATTATCTATTAAAGGGTCATATGATGCGATTTCAGTTTTCCTTTCTCTTTGGAGTGTTACAAGCTCTTGGTGCATGAAGAAGATCTGTAAAGTTGCAAAACTAAAGTCTCAAATCCAAAGAGAAATATTCTTTATAAAAGTTCAGAGTCAACAACGCCTACCTAAAACGACTCGTTCTAAAACACCCCCACATATCTACCTCACTATATGGAAATATTAGCATAATGCCGCTCAAATGGGCACGCAAAGAAAGAAGGCATGGTTTCAAGAACAGCAGTAGTGTTGATGCAAAGGGCCATGTCATTTAGACGGTGGGTGCTTCAGTGCAAAAAAACAAAGCAAAGCACTTTATTTGGCCTTCCGAAAGTAGATGCAATTAGGAATCATTGTTTAAGATTTATTTACAACAGAACAGCACAAAGTAGATGTTTGAATTTGTGCAATGCATTTTATGGACTACAGTTTTTTTAACCTAGAAGGGTACAAGGCTGGCTGTGCAAAGGCTTTTTCTAAAAAAAAAAAAAAAAAAAAGGTAAATTCCGATTTTGCTATGACAATCTGGCGCTTTTGATTCAGCGACTGTAAGTATGTTTTGTTATTATTTTAAGTATTTGCTATTGACTGTTCAAATGCTGAGTTTTGCGCAGCGCAGAGTAACGCGTCATGTTTGTGTGTGTGTGTGAGGGGAACAGGGTCACATCACAGAAGAGTGAACTGCTTGTCAGAAATCATAGCACGTCAGCTGTCTTAGCTGTGGCTTGTGTACTGCATCATCACTGTCACGCGACTCTGTTGCCCTTTCAGCTTGAACTGATGGTAAATCTAACGACATTATTAAATGTCTTGATATTTACTTCGAAAGCTGAAGCTCATGATTATGGTAAGAGGCGTTACATTTCCAACACGTGCTTGCGGTGTTCGGCCAATCACAAAGCACTGGGTCAGCTGGCCAATCAGAGAAGACTGCGCTTGTCAAGGAGGGGGCTTTTGTTTGAGAAACTAAAGCTGTGTCTCATTTGGAAGGCTGCACCCTCCGGAGGTCGAATACTCTGGAGGTCGCATCCTCTGTAGGATGCATATACAAGTGTCCTCAACCTAGAATTAAACGAGACGGCCTTCGTAGGACAGGCGGAAAAGGAAACCAGAAGTATCACGTTGCTATGCCAACACATTTAGAGCATCGTTGCGCTCTCACACTACTTAAATGAAGGAAATTTTTTCTAAATTTGGAAAGTAATTTGAAAAAAAAAATGCTTTTACTTGTTTTATTTTGTTCAATGTTTGAGGAGCTGCAGTGTACCTACAGCAGGCATCTATTAGAGAAAAAAAAAGGAGTAGGATATTAAAAACAAAGTTTATCTGTTCTTACCGAGGCGAATTAAGGTAAGTTGTAAAAACCACATCTGCGCTTGTATGTACGTTACATCTGCCGGCGCCGGCATTTTTAAAATTAACAACGGTTGTTCACGGCGACGCAAAGAATTGTGGATTATCTGTAAAGCAGCGAAGGATACACCTCATGCTCCTCCCAATTCCTGTGAAAGAAGGGTCGCATTCGAAGGTCGCAATTCAGAGTGTCCTACTGCTTTCTGAAGGTACAGCCTCGATGAGTATTCAGCCTTCTAAGCGGACCTCCGAGGGCGCAGCTTTCCTAAATGAACACAGCGTACGTGTTTGAGAGAGGCGGGGCATAGAGACCTACAATAATGTACAGTAATTGAAAAATAATGTGTTTTATTGTGTTTATTATTAACAACAACAATAATACAAATTTTTATTATTATTAATTCTAGAAATTAGTTTGAATGAAAGGTTTGAATGTTCAGCAGTAAGTTATTATAGGAGTTATTATTAATAGTATTTTTTAGTAGTAAACATTCATATGAATGGAAGGTTTGAATTCTCAGTAGAGTTTTCTAGTACAGTCTGCTGGTATTGATGGTCTGGGCTGGGTCTATTATCTCCATCTCAGTAGCTGTGTGGCTCACATGTGTGTTTTTCTAATCATGCAGATCAATATGACAGCCCCTCCCTTGACTCCCTCACTGCCCCATCAAGTCTTTCCTCTCTCACTCCATTAAACGTTAAGGGCTAATGCAAGAGAGAAAGGCCAAGACCACCAAGACATTGATGGAGCACTGTTTGTGTCTGCAGTGTCAAACTGACCCCTCGAAACAAAGATGGTAGTGTGTCTTTCAAAGCTGTGGTGGATTTGAGGCGATCCCTCATTAGCATCACCTGTTGTCCCAGATGGCATCACGGGAATCAGAAGGATCAGGTTGTGTCAATTTGTGGCTCTTTCTCCTGTTCTGTGACATGCAAGCATGCAGAGGTGTTTCAGAACCACTAATGCCATCTGCTGTGTTTATGTGGGGTGTGAAGACACAACACTAGCCCTGAGTCATCAACTTGCCTTACTTTGATGTGGATTGTTGGACTTTAATATTCTGTGCCATTATTTCAGACCTGTAGCATCGACCAGTGGGGCCTGATGGACCCTGATTGTTTTGACAGAAGATGTAGAGTTAGAATAGACTTGTACTGGACTGTAATGGTGCTGTACTTCAAAATAGCTGTTTAATTCATCGACTGTTCGAAACATAAGAAAAAAGAAGCAGCTTTCTATTTTTCCTTATTTTTAAAATTGAAATGAGGGATATTTAACCATGCTAAGTTAGAGATACTAATGCCATTTAAATGCGCTAGTATTATGCATAATGCATGTTTCTTCCTGTCTTTGATTTTTGTCATCTATTTGCATCATTTGGTGAATAATAAGGCACTGACTTTTAAATGAACCATGTTGCCGTGTTATTTTCCTCTCTTCACCGTTTTAGATTTGACACTGTTGAATTAATACTGTTTGATCATCTTGTTGTATTCACATTAAAAATCAGTACTCGAGTGCTGTGTTAGGTGCTGTAATGTTTTCTTCTAGAGGTTTGGAGGTCGGTTTCTCTTCATTTTGAAGACTTTGACACTAAATTCCATTGGCGTAGTTCATCTAGCAAAGCTAGCAAATGTATGTTTTGTTAATATTATTTGTATAGTGTATTATAAGGTAAGAAAATAGTAATGTTTTAAAAATATGAATGGTAATATTGTAAGAATGTTAATGTAATGTTGCCATTATGCTGCCGGAGACATTTTTCTATACAGAATGGATTTGTTGTGCACAAGACGGTCTGCCTAACAATTCCTCGTTAGAGTACATTAGCCACTTTAGTCATATACACACGCTATTACATCTACGGCTCACACCTATATGGAAAAGCCATATAGCATTAGCAGTCTTCTGTAATGGTTTCTCACCGGCTCATTAGGACAGAGCGAGCGCAGGAGCTGCGTTAAGGCTGAACAGTGTGCAGGTGTAGGTGTCATCCCTCTTAGATCGCAAGCTAACAGCACCCCCCTCCATGTGAGAGCGAGGGAGATAATGAATGCTTTCACACTTTACCTTGAAAACTGACCAAACGGCCCTCGCGCCAATTAAGAGCTTGTTTTTCACTGGAGTGGCCATTATCAAACCTGACCTTCCAATTATTTTTCTGAATTTCCCCCGCGATTCGTCACCTCGTTGTGGCCTCTAGCCAAGCAGGCTTGGTTGAAGATGGTCCTGGAATGGGTAATAGGGCTTCACAACAGAACGGCCGCAATGGGCCTGGAGACACCTTTACCACAGCCAAGATATCTCTGTCTCTCTCTCTCCTTCACCCTCTCACCTTTTCCTTCCTTCCTTTCTTCCTCTTTTCCCATTTTAATGACTCCTTTTCTCCCTGAGCATATCTGCTTTCTCTCTCTTGCTTAGTTCGTTTTTTTAAAATAAACTAGCTGTCCGCGCTCTCCTCCCTGCATATCTTTTCTCATTCGTTCTTTAAGGTTGTTCTTATTTAAGTTCTTTGAGCTGTCCTAAAGCTACAAGCAACAGCTGGGTCTCGTTACAGAGGATGTTCAGTACCTGCTTCGATTTCAGTACCTTTTGTCAATACCTGTTCTGTGTGCTGTATTCCTTTGTATCAGTACGTATTATTAACCGTGTTTGGAAATCTGCTTTAAAACTTGCTGGTAAAGTTACAAGAAAATTATTGTTCAAAATAGTTCAACTAGAGTTAATAATAACAACAACAACAATTACTAGTACTACTATTACTAAAAAATATGATAATTATTATTTGTGAGTCATCAGTGAAATAAAGTGTGAAAATATATCATAAAAGGTTGAATGTCATGTTCAAGAGGTCTAAATAATATTACATTAGGTACAAATTATATATATACAGTGGTGTGAAAAGGTTTTGCCCCCTTCCTGTTTTTTTTTTATTTTTTTGCATATTTGTCACACTTAAAAATTCAGATCATCAAACAAATTTTAATAATTACACAAAGATAATGCAAGTAAATACAAAATGCAGTTTTTAAATGATGATTTATTTTATTAAGGAAAAAAGCTGTCCAAACCTGCCTGGCCCTACGTGAAAAGTAAATCTAATAACTGGTTGTGCCACGTTTTGCAGCAACAACTGCAATCAAGTGTTTTTGCGATAACTGGCAATGAGTCTTTAACTTCTGTGTATTAATTTTGGCCCACTCTTCTTTGCAGATTTTTTTTAATTCAGCCACATTGGAGGGTTTTTCGAGCATGAATGGACTGTTTAAAAATCTCAATCGGATTTAAGTCCGGACTTTGATTAGGCCACTCCAAAACCTTCATTTAGTTTTTCCTGAGCCATTCAGAGGTGGACTTGCTGGTGTGTTTGGGATCATTATCCTGCTGCATAACCCAAGTGTGCTTGAGCTTGAGGTCACAAACTGATGGCCGGACATTCTGCTTCAGGATTTTCTGATAGAGTGCAGACTTCATGGTTCCATTAATTGGCAGGAAGCTGCAAAGCAGCCCCCGACCATCACACTACCACCACCATGTTTGACTGTTGGTATGATGTTCTTTTTATGAAATGCTGAGTTGGTTTTAAGCCAGATGTAACGGGACACACACCTTCCAAATTCAACAGAATATTTGCCCAAAAGCCTTGGGGATAATCAAGATATTTTTTGTCAAATGTGAGACGAGCCTTTGTGTTCGTTTTGGTCAGCAGTGGCTTTTGCCTTGGATCTCTCCCATGGATGCTGTTTTTGCCCAGTCTCTTTCTTGTTGTTGAATCATGAACACTGGCCTTAATTGAGGCGAGTGAAGCCTGCAGTTCTTTAGATGTTGTTCTGGGTTCTTTTATGACCTCTTGGATGAGTCGTCGTTGTGCTCTTGGAGTAATTTCGGTTGGTCGGCAACTCCTGGGATGGTTCACCATTGTTCCAAGTTTTCTCTATTTGTGGATAATGGCTTTGACCATGGTTTGCTGGAGTCCCAAAGACTTAGAAATGGTTTTATAATCCTTTCCAGACTGATACATGGCAACTATTTTGTTTCTCAGCTGCTCTTGAATTTCTTTAGATCGCGGCATAACGTGTTGCTATTTAAGCATGCTTCACTTAGTCAGACAGGTTCTATTTAAGTGATTTCTTGATTCAACTGGTCTGGCAGTAATCAGGCCTGGGTCTGGCTAGTGAAATTTAACTCAGCTTTCTAAAATAATGTGGTTAATCACAGTTCTATCATGATTTAACAGGAGGGGGCAATTAATTTTTCATGTAGGGCCAGGTAGGTTTGGACAGCTTTTTTCCCTTAGTAAATTAAATCATTATTTCAAAACTGCCTTTTGTATTTACTTGCATTATCTTTGTGTACTATTAAAATTAGGTTGATGATCTGAATCTTTTAAGTGTGACAAACATGCAAAAAATAAGAAATCATGAAGGGGGCCAACACTTTTTCACACCACTGTATAAATATATATATATATATATACAGTGGGAAAAAAAAGTATTTAGTCAGCCACCAATTGTGTTCTCCCACTTAAAAAGATGAGAGAGGGCTGTAATTTTCATAGGTATACCTCAACTATGAGAGTCAAAATGAGAAAAAAAAATCCAGAAACTCACATTTTGTAGGATTTTTAAAGAATTTATTGCAAATTATGGTGGAAAATAAGTATTTGGTCAATTACAAAATTTCATCTCAATACTTGTTTATATACCCTTTGTTGGCAATGACAGAGGTCAAACGTTTTCTGTAAGTCTTCACAAGGTTTTCACACACTGTTGCTGGTATTTTGGCCCATTCCTCCATGCAGATCTCCTCTAGAGCAGTAATGTTTTGGGACTGTCGCTGGGCAACACGGATTTTCAACTCCCTCCAAAGATTTTCTATGGGGTTGAGATCTGGAGACTGGCTAGGCCACTCCAGGACCTTGAAATGCTTCTTACGAAGCCACTCCTTCGTTGCCCGGGCGGTGTGTTTGGGATCATTGTCATGCTGAAGACCCAGCCACGTTTCATCTTCAATGCCCTTGAGGTTTTCACTCAAAATCTCACGATTTCATTCTTTCGTTTACACGGATCAGTTTTCCTGGTCCCTTTGCAGAAAAACAGCCTCAAATCATGATGTTTCCACCCCCATGCTTCCCAGTAGGTATGGTGTTCTTTGGATGCAACTCAGCATTCTTTCTCCTCCAAACACGAGTTGAGTTTTTACCAAAAAGTTCTATTTTGGTTTCATCTGACCATATGACATTCTCCCAATCCTCTTCTGGATCATCCAAATGCTCTCTAGCAAACTTCAGACGGGCCTGGACATGTACTGGCTTAAGCAGGGGACACGTCTGGCACTGCATGATTTGAGTCCCTGGTGGCGCAGTGTGTTACTGATAGTAGCCTTTGTTACTTTGGTCCCAGCTCTCTGCAGGTCATTCACTAGGTCCCCCCGTTTGGTTCTGGGATTTTTGCTCACAGTTCTTGTGATCATTTTGACCCCACGGTGTGAGATCTTGCGTGGAGCCCCAGATCGAGGGAGATTATCAGTGGTCTTGTATGTCTTCCATTTTCTAATAATTGCTCCCACAGTTGATTTCTTCACACCAAGCTGCTTACCTATTGCAGATTCAGTCTTCCCAGCCTGGTGCAGGTCTACAATTTTGTTTCTGGTGTCCTTTGACAGCTCTTTTGTCTTGGCCATGGTGGAGTTTGGAGTTTGACTGTTTGAGGTTGTGGACAGATGCTTTTATACTGATAACAAGTTCAAACAGATGCCATTAATTCAGGTAACGAGTGGAGGACAGAGGAGCCTCTTAAAGAAGTTGTTACAGGTCTGTGAGGGCCAGAAATCTTTCTTGTTTGTAGGTGACCAAATACTTACTTAATTGGAATTTACCAATTAATTCTTTAAAACTCCTACAATGTGATTTTCTGGATTTCATTTTGATCTCATTTTGTCTCTCATAGTTGAGTATACCTATGATGAAAATTACCACAAAAGGCTCTCTCATCCTTTTTATGTTAGGGTTAAGTGGGAGAACTTGCACCATTGGTGGCTGACTAAATACTTTTTGCCCCACTGTAAGTATAATATTTATGAGGCTTATATAATAGATATATTATCTGCGATTATATAGCTATATAGATAGATAACAAAATAAAATTTTATTTACATGTATGCATTTATAGTATTATATTTTATTTATATTATAATATTTGTATGTTTGCATAATATAATATCATATTTATTAACAAAATATACAGTATATATACAGCTAAAGCCTCATTTAAGAGATGGGAAAAATGCACATCTATTTTAATTGAAATATAAAATGCTTTATTTTCAAAGTAAAATTAAGTCATTAGATGTCAGCCAGTCAGAGCCTCTAAATGGCTGGGTTTCACATTAGCCATCAACCATGCCATATTATAGACAGAAAATGTGTTAATCTCTAAGCTCTCGATATTTTTACGTTCTAGATGAAGTCATTAAAGTTAATGTGACAAAAATACTTAAATTGGAAACAGGAAAGATCACAGTGACACAGAGAACCAATGTAGCAATTTAGCACGTAGCACTGCAAGTCCAATCAGCAAGCTAATCAAAACTATATTCAGAATGTTCTTTAATCACTCTTCAAAGGAGTATGACATCTTGACATCAACATAAATGAGATCAGTGAGAAGTTATGTATATTTAAATATATGAGATGTCTTAAATTATATATGTTTAAATGCACATATTCTTTTTCTCTGAATGCCTGCACTTGCATTTTGTAGTAGGTGCAAGGTTAACCTTTGCAATCAAATATTTAAGATGCTTAATTTTCAAAAGATTCTTCCTTTGCTCTGTCCTTGCTGACACCACAACAGTGAGATTGGCTCCATATTGGGCGTTTCATCTTTCAGAGGATGTTCTGGTGTCAACAGCTCATTGATCATGTCTTTGTAAAGGAAGGAGTTTCACAACAGGCCAATGTCATCACCTTCTTCATCAGGCCTGAACTCTCAGTCATCATTAAAGCACGTCTTTGCCTGCACTAATCTATAATGTATAACTACCTGTTTGTTTTGGTTCTCAGTGATTTATCACCATAACATTACATTCTTCTCATTTTATATGTCTGTGTGAACATCCAGTGTGCATGTCGGTGCCTGAGGGCCTTTGGTAACATACAAATGTTAATATTTACAGTGGTGCTTTTTAGTTGTTCCCGTCTCTTGGTGCACAAATTGGCTTCTCCTTAGGGTGAAATTCAAAGATAATCATTTCCATTTTAATTGATTTGTCAGATATGCTTGAACACCCTCCAGCAGTCGTCCTTAGAGGGTCAGTCTGAAAGGAAGTATCTCTGGAGATTCCTTGCTGTGGAGAATAAGTCCTTGTAAGGACTTTCTGAGCCACCATGATTAGGACGGTATAGTTGTTTGGCCCGTTTTTCATGCGCTTTGTTTGTTTTTCCTCTTTTCTTTCTCTCATTAGCTTTGTTTACATCCGCTGTTTGATTTGTGTTGGGAAGAATCCTACATGACATACAATTACACCCAGAGCCAGAGGCCATGGTATTCCCTCCTTCCTCTCAAAATAATCTCTTTCAAATTGGATCCTGCATTTTGTGTGATGGTGCAGAAAAAAGGCCCAAAGGTACTTCTGTAACGTCTCTAAACACAAGATTTGCGGCATTGAGCTACAATCAGCATGAAAAATGTGAACGTTTGAGACTCTTTTATTACTTCTGTTCCAACATTAAACATGCCAGCATGTTAAAACATAAACCATTCAAGGATTCCGCCTGCATTTAGGGAAATGTCTTGCTTTTCAGGCAAATCAGCTTCATTTCTTTCAATCTGATTCCACTTAAGGCTAGAATGTGTTATGCTCTCAGATGCCATCCCACATCTCAACAATGGCTGCAATCAGAATTACCAATCTAAAGTGTTGACATAAACACGCACAAAGCTCTTGTTTATTTCTCTTCTATTCCCTTTCTTCGCCTCTGCCTTTCTTCCCTCTGACTTGAATGTCCCTGAGTATTCATCACTCTGAGATGAATAAATGATTGTATGCATTATTTACCCAGTGCAGAAGCTTCGGTAGAAAGCTTTGTTCGCTTTTGCCATCACCCTGAAAAGACGTCGATATCCCTGACGGAAACCGCTAACAATGCTAAAACAGACATGCCTGTTTACGTATCTGTGCTACCTGATAAATTGTGGCCTAGTGTGCATTCTGCACAACCTCTCAAACCGACTGAAATATTTATCAGCCAGTGACCCATTCCAGTAGCAAACAGCCATATGAAGAATGTTAAGTGGATCAGCGGCAGCATCACTAGCAAAATGCAATGTTATATTCACTATTGTTTATGATAATATCTGTTGTGGGTACAACAAAGAACCTGACACTCTGAAAAACTTGTTAATTCAATAAATATTTTTAGTTAAATACATTACCATTCACAAGCTATGAAAGAAACTATATTATATTGTGATTTATTACAATATCAAAGAACTGTTTTCTCTTTTAATATGCGACCCTGGACCACGAAACCAGTCATAAGGGTCAATTTTTTTAAATTGAGATGTGTGCATCATCTGAAAGCTGAATGAATAAGGTTTCCATTGATGTATGTTTGTTAGGATATGACAATATTTGATACAACTATTTAAAAATCTTGAATCTGAGGGTGCAAAAAAAAAAATATTGAGAAAATCGCCTTTAATGTTGTCCAAATTAAGTTCTTAGCCATGCTTATTGCTAATCAAAAATTAAGTTTTGTTATATTTACAGTAGAACATTTTCAAAATATCTTCATGGAACATGTCTTTACTTAATATCCTAATGATTGTTTGGCATAAAAGAAAAATCGATAATTTTTTGACCATACAATGTTTTACTTTTTTGGGCTATTATACAAATATCTCAGCGACTTAGACTGGTTTGGGGTCCGGGTCACATAATTATTAAAATCCCTGGTGCTGGTAAGCTGATTCTCAAGTGCATTACCCCAGTTTTTTCTCATGTATTCTCTAATAGACATTCAAAGAAAAGCTTTATTGGATTATTATACGTATTTGTTTTGTAACAATGTTACAACTCTTTACTGTTACTTTTGATCAATTTGATGCAGTCTTGTAAATAAATAAATGAAAAGTCTTACTGACCCCAAAGTTTAGAGCGGAGGTAAAAATGTTGATTGTCAAGTCAAACTAATATCATGTTATATAAGAAATCAAACCAATACCATGTTATAGCAAACATTAATTTCACACCTTCGGGTTACAGATTCTTGCCCACAGATATGTCCATACACACACTTACACAGTTGAATACACAAAGAGCCACATACATTTGGACATATATATATATATATATGTATGGACATATCTGTGGGCAAGAATCTGTAACCCGAAGGTGTGAAATTAATGTTTGCTTCAGCAGGGTTAACTTGAATTTCACGGCAGTATGGCTCCGGCCACCCACATAAATCTGTGACGTATGCTCTTTGTTGAAAGTGGCCATGAGTGAATATTCTAGATACACTGATGATTGCATATTGTGTGGGCAGCAACACACCCTACATGCTCTTCCTGCGCTTCCTGAGAGGGTGCACGAGTGATGACACTTCCTGGGCCTGGAAGAGTCAAGCATTTTAAAGTAGGGGAAGTGTGTGGGTTTAAACTGACTCTAGTGGCCCATCTCAAGGGTCTGGTTCAAAGAGGAACCAGTGAGTTGTGGTGAGGGAATGAGAGAACGATTGCTTGTTTGTGTTTAAAGGAAGAGTTGGAAAGGGTACAGAAAACTTTGGTTTTGCCACTTCTCCCCTCAATCACTCTTCCTTCCCCTTTTTGTTGGCCCTTTGATGTTTTGTTTTATCAATTACATCTTTTAAATATGAACTTCCTGGCTTCAAACAGAGCGCTGCATACAGCAAGGTGAGATTATCACTGCCAAAACCTATGAAAAAGCACTATTGTTTAATATTTTCCCTAAATTGATCACTCTCAAAACCTCTGAAGGGAAGTTATAGCACGAACTTTGTCGTCATGTCTCCTTTTGTGCTTCTTTTGCACAATAAACGCTAATTCAATAAATATATCTCAAACCCAGCTTTTAGGCCAGTTGTGTGTGTGTGCGTGTGTATACTCCTCCATCCCATTGGATACACACAGAGCAGCTCAATTCGCCATTTGAACCCTCATCTAAAGGGGATTATAGAAATATCGTGTGATGCAAGACCAGGCCACTTCAGATGAACGGGCCAGCTTTAACCCTGCTTTGAGACTTATTTAAACGATCAATGAGTCTCATTTAACGTGCCAAGATTTGTTTTCTTTCTTTCCCTTATTGCCTCTAGAAAGTGTTGGTTTATCAGGTTGAGCCACATCAGTCCAATCATAGACTTCTTTATTCAGTTTCTATTTGCTTCTCAAAAAGTAGTGAGGCCATTGTTGTATCAACTGGAGAGGTTGTGCTTTGAAAACGCTCTTACTAAATCAGATCTATAGTAAATGCTCTGTAAGCTGTATTATTGTCATTGTGCTTAATAAAAACAGTGTCACAATTAGACTAGTGGAAAATATTTCTTAGCTTGAAGGTTGTTGCAAAGACCTTTTTCAAATTTCATTTTTCACAGGATGAGATTTTTCATTATACATGACAGCGAGATTTAAATTCACAAGACAGCACTTCAACATATTTAGGCCATTGAGTTATGTTTACAATATAGAACCTCAAGAAAAGGCCATTTCCTCATAACCCGCTGTGTGAGTTTAATATTATGCTACTGTCATAATTCATAATGTTTAGTATCATAATTGTCATTTTGATTATATTATGCTTTTTCCTGCATTTTGGATGTGTTTTTAGGTGGATGAAACGATATGGTGTTCTTTCCTTCCCATCTCTCCAAAATAATGTTGCTCACAAGAAATTATGTTTTTGTTGTGTTGTGTTGTGTTGTGTTTTATTTTGGAAGATATACAATAATTTTTATGTATCAAATATATTATCAAAAAAGAATAATACATTTAAAACTTTATGAAAGCTTACGTAAACACTTGTTTGTGGGAAAACAAGATTTTTTTTATTATTATAATACTTTTAACGTATTTTTAATGGAAATTTGTAATGCGTTTTAATCAATATATTTATGTAACCTTAGTAACATATTAATCAGGCCATGCTTATTATTCAGTCTTGTGGTTTCTTTAAACCATTAAGTTTTAGAAGCCATTATGTTTAAATTAGATTGATGATGCTGTTTATGTTGCTGTATTGTGGCTGCGTCTGAAACGTTACGTTGTATTTCTGAATGGGAAAACCAGTCTACAGTCCTTCATGAATCTGAATGGCATTGTTTAGGAGTAATGGGTCGAATGAAAGGAGCGCTGATGCTGAAGACATGGAGTATTAGAAGGAAAATGTCGCCTCAGCTATCCTGAGAGCTTAAACCTCACCCAATGTAATGTAATCAGCAAACCCCTGCCCATTGCTCTTTCCTTCATTGAGGTAGCATTTCAATGTGCTACATTTCCACGCCTTGCGTGACATCCCATTTATCTTCGTAAAGTTCTCTCACTCTTCAAGCGTTTTCAAGCACTGAGCAGATCGACTTACAAGTAATGAGACAAAACTTTAGCCCCACTTCAGCCAACACAAGCGAATAACCATAAAGACATAAGCCACTTTGATTGATAGATGCTTTATGCCCACATATTAACAATTTCAAACATTGCCTGTTTATTTTACGAGATATACTGTACAGTCACTGTTACTATATGATAATGGTTTTGTCAGTGAGCAGAAGGTCATTGAAGACTAGATCTAATTTAAAACTAGTTTCCATTACAGTTGCATTGATCTACACTGCAAATCCTTTTAGTCTTGGAATTGGCCTAATTGGTTTTCAGACAACCTAACTGGAAATGCTCGGTCTCACCTTGCTTTTAGCCATACGGTTAATGCATTTTTGTTCTAGGCCTTATAGACCAGTGTAGTTTTTATTTTAATACGATTAGGTACATATGATAACTGTAAGTACATAGCCTTTTTGACTTGTTCAGTTGTGCATTTGTGGCCATAAAAGTGTTACAACTTTCTAAAGGTGTTCATAACTTGATTTATCATTTCTGTATGGCACTCATGTAATACAGGTTTACGAGCGCATGATTAATAATGTCAGGAGTCGTGTTGTGACCCACGTGCAAAGAGAAAACAGGCCTGGAGCAGCTCAGGAAAAAGTGCATGACAGTCTTGCGAGGTCTTTGCCTTAAATCACTGCTGCTGCCTGAGATTCAAGCACTAAAAACGCAGCCTCTGGCCCTCTCGTCTAGACAACTGGGCTTTTATAGACAGAGTGGACAGGTGTTGCAGTCGCTCAGGCTCTGACTCTGTTTTCACTATGTTTGTGAAGTGTTTTAATGAATGTGCTACTACGCTGAACCTGGTAGCCCTTCCAGCAGCACCCTACTGAGTCGTAGCGTCTTGTCGATCGTGGGCAGATGACTGAGTTTAGCAGTGTTGCTGGCAACCGCCACGTTCGACTCTGTTATGCTAAGTCAATGATCATATGGTATTTTCTCAACTTGTTGAAAGCAGTGTTGGCTAACACTTAGCTATATTATCTTTCATTAAGTAAACAAGTATTATATAATTGATTTGGGTTTCTTGATAATGCAAAAATAATGATAACATAATCTTTAAAAAAAGTTACAAAATATCGTGTGTATGGAGTAATGTGTTTGCATACGATACTCTTAAAAAAGAAAAAGAAAAAAATAAGATAATGTAAAAAAAGAAAAACTATAAAAATCTTTATATATTGTATGCAATGATAATAATATACTATTATTAATTTTCAATATTTTATGTAATGCATTTTTATATTTATTATTATTTGTTTTATTTAGTTGGAATGTTTGTTTTCAATCAGAAAAAAGAAAATAAAGACATTACATTTAGAAAACATTTAGACAGATACGTGGTACGGACAGTACAGACCCCCCTTAAAATTTTTTCCAACTCTTGTTATATGTCAGCCATTTGCTAAAATCATTTAAGTTTTAATTTTTTTTTCCTCATTAATGTAACACACAGCACCCCATATTGACAGAAAACACAGAATTGTTGACATTTTTTTGCAGATTTATTAAAAAAGAAAAACGGAAATATCACATGGTCCTAAGTATTCATACCCTTTGCTGTGACACTCATATATTAACTCAGGTGCTGTCCATTTCTTCTGATCACCCTTGAGATGGTTCTACACCTTCATTTTAGTCCAGCTGTGTTTGATTATTCTGATTGGACTTGATTAGGAAAGCCACACAACTGTCTATATAAGACTTTACAGCTCACAGTGCATGTCAGAGCGAATGAGAATAATGAGGTCAAAGGAACTGCCTGAAGAGCTCAGAGACAGAATTGTGGCAAGGCACAGATCTGGCCAAGGTTACAAAAAAATTTCTGCTGCACTTAAGGTTCCTAAGAGCATAGTGGCCTCCATAATCCTTAAATGGACGTTTGGGATGACCAGAACCCTTCTTAGAGCTGGCCGTCCGGCTAAACTGAGCTATCGGGGTAGAAGAGCCTTGGTGAGAGAGGTAAAAAAGAACCCAAAGATCACTGTGGCTGAGTTCAGAATGCAGTTCGGGAGATGGAGAAAGTTGTGAAAGTCAGCCATGACTGTAGCACCGCCCTTCAGTCGGTGCTTTAGGCAGAGTGGCCCGTAGAGGAAGGCGGCGGAAGCCTCTCCTTAGTGCAAGACACATAAAAAACACCTGAAAGACTCCAAGATGGTGAGAAATAAAATTATCTGGTCTGATGAGACCAAGATACAACTTTTTGGCCTTAATTCTAAGCGCTATGTATGGAGAAAACCAGGCACTGCTCATCAACTGTCCAATACAGTCCCAACAGTGAAGCATGGTGTGGCAGCATCATGCTGTGGGGGTGTATTTCAGCTGCATGGACAGGACGACTGGTTGCAAACGAGGGAAAAATGAATGCGGCCAAGTACAAGGATATCCTGGACGAAAACCTTCTCCAGAGTGCTCAGACCTCAGACTGGGCCGAAGGTTTACCTTCCAACAAGACAATGACCCTAAGCACACAGCTAAAATAACGAAGGAGTGGCTTCACAACAACTATGTGACTGTTCTTGAATGGCCCAGCCAGAGCCTGACTTAAACCCAATTGAGCATCTATGGAGAGACCTAAAAATGGCCGTCCACCAACGTTTACCATCCAACCTGACAGAACTGGAGAGGATCTGTAAGGAGGAATGGCAGAGGATCCCCAATCCAGGTGTGAAAAACTTGTTGCATCTTTCCCCAAAAGACTCATGGCTGTATTAGATCAAAAGGTTGCTTCTACTAAATACTGAGCAAAGGGTCTGAATGTGATATTAGGACCATGTGATATTTCAGTTTTTCTTTTGTAATAAATCTGCAAAAAGTCAACAATTCTGTGTTTTCCTGTCAATATGGTGTGCTGTGTGTACATTAATAAGGAAAAAAAAAAAACAAAAAACACTAGAAAAAACAAAATAATCAACAAAAAAAAAAAAAATAAGCCAAAAACCAACATTAATCACACTCAAACCGACAAAAAAAACAAATGAGCTAAAGAACAACCATATAACAAACAAACAGCGATATGTCTCAAAAAATATTAAACGACACTTTGGTACTAAGAAATAACAATTAACTCCAGTGTACCACCCACAAGCTCAAATAAAATGCACCACATGATACTCCATGTAAACAGCGATACATACAACCGACAATAGCAAAAAAAAACGATACCAAAACAATAATAAAATAATGACTTAGTAAATACCTAACTAAAACTTCCTATAGTTTGTAATGTATTTAAGATTTTTTTTTATAACAGGTATTTTATAATAAGTATTTTCTGGTACTTTTCAATATTTAATACAGTTAAAATTTAGTTATAATTATTGATTATATTTTTATATTTGTTTTCAATCTGTAAGTGCAATGCATTATAGGATTGTTTTCATGTGGAAGCGACGTGAAATTTTGCCTTTGAGTTTGGCCACAAGACGAAACTTGAAAGGCAGCTTGGTTATGATGTCTGCTTTAATGTCTGGAGTGTTTCTGTTGTGCCTTAAAATGCTGCCTAAGTAGACAGCTCACTAGGTTTTGAGACACAGCCA